>VNJR01000196.1:0-115786 GCA_008042585.1 Drosophila punjabiensis
GGCGTGTCTCATCAACGGCCCATACCGACTTCGTGCTGGATGCCCTTGAGCAGGCTCTGTGCCAGAGGCAGCCCGAGGGCAAAGTGACCCACCATTCCGATAGGGGCTGTCAATATGTGTCCATTCGCTACACGCAAAGACTGGCTGAAGCGGGCCTCGTTGCCTCTGTCGGCAGTGTTGGGGATTCCTATGATAATGCCCTCGCGGAGACCATTAACGGACTTTACAAAACTGAACTCATCTATCGGCAAGGACCATGGAAAAACAGAGACGCTGTTGAACTGGCAACGCTTAAATGGGTCGACTGGTTCAATAATCGCCGCATTCTGTCTTCCATTGGAAACATCCCGCCAGCAGAAGCTGAGGCCCGCTTTTATGCGCAACAGAAATCACATGCTTTAGCCGCTTAAATCAGATAAAAAACGTCTCCACAAAACCCGGGGCAATTCAATGCCAGCGCCATGGAGCGCAGCGTGGATAATTGCAGGCCGGACCCGTTTGACCACATGGTGCCAGCTACACCGCTGGACAGAATATGCGTGGTGGAGACGGGCAGACCATACCGCTCAGCCAGACCGATGGTGGTCATGGCGACCAGTTCAGCAGAGGCGCCTTCAGCGTAGGTCATGTGGGTCTTGCCGATTTTCTCACCCACCGTCACCACAATGCGTTTCCAGCCAACCATGGTGCCAAGCCCGAGCGCGATGGCAACGGAGATTTTCACCCAGAGCGGGATAAAGCGCGTGCCGCTGTAAAGGGAAGACTGGAAGGATTTGAGAGACTTCTTTTCGTCCGCATTAAAGCCCTGCGCATCCCCCATCACGCGGACGGCGTCTGCAACCAGATACATGTCTGTACGAACGTTGGGGACGGCAGCCGCCGGAACGGCCTTCATGGAGCCATAGGTTTTGACGGAGGTGGAAATATCCGTGCTCAGAACGGACAGAGCACCGAAGATTTCAGGAGAGGAGACAGCTTTGGCACGCAGAGCGGCACCAACAATGTCACGCGCCTGCTGCTCTGTCAGGTCCGCCGGGGTGCCTGTGCCGTGGCTGGCGAAAATCTGCTGCGCATGGCCTGCGGATTCAATAAAGGCAGGCATCGCACTTTCCGGCATGGCGCGGTTGAGCGCGTAGGCCGTGGGGGCGGCACCAATCAGAATGAGCATGATCAGACCCATGCCCTTCTGGCCGTCATTCCCGCCATGAGAGAAAGAAACACCCGTGCAGGTAAAGATCAGCAGACCACGGATCCACAGCGGCGGCGGTTTATCACCTTCCGGTGCGCGATACAGGGCTTTGTTTTTCACCAGCAGCTTCATGACAAACAGCAGAAGAGCCGCCATGAGAAAGCCGCAGGCGGGGCTGAACAGCAGAGCGGAAAAAACCTTCTGCACCTGACCCCAGTCGACACCCTGTGTGGCGGCACCTGCCGGAGCAAGGATCTGGTTGGCCAGACCCACACCCATGATGGACCCTACCAGCGCGTGTGAGGAGCTGTTGGGAATACCAAAAGCCCATGTGGCGAGGTTCCAGACAATGGCGGCAATCAGTAGCGCGAAGATCATGGCATAGCCAGCGTTGCTGCCAGCCTGAAGGATCAGTTCAACCGGAAGCAGGGTGACAATGCTGTACGCCACCGCGCCGGTGGAGAGCGCAACACCCAGAAAGTTCCAGAACCCTGACCACACAACCGCGACCAGCGGCGGAAGGCTGCGGGTGTAGATCACGGTGGCAACGGCGTTTGCGGTATCGTGGAAGCCGTTTACAAATTCAAACCCCAGAGCGATGACCAGCGCAATGCCCAGCAGCACAAAGGTGCCGACGGCCAGAGGGCCTTCCCCTGCGGAATGCATGTCCTGAAGGATGCTGAAGGCCGCGAAGCCCAGAGCGCCAATCAGCACGGCGAAGAAAATAATGACATGAAGAGGTTTGTTGCCGACGTCCATATTCGGGCGTGTGGCCTGCATACTCTCTTCAGAAGAATTCATGACTGTCTGGGACATTACGCATCCATCATTGAGTGATATTGCGCTTCTTTACGAAAAATGAACGCGAAATACGATGAATGAAAGATGATAGATTTATGACAGTTTTTTCTGAGGAATCTCTTTTTTTAAAAGGAGAAAAGTCTCTTTTTAAAACAGGATATTAGTGAATGCTTCAGCGTTACTTGCGCCGGATGCGCTGCAAAGGTGGAGGGGAGGCAGGCCTCCCCTCCCGTCTGTTAGAACGAGGTGCTGACTGTACCAAAAAACTCGCGCACGGCGCCGCGTTCCATGGACTGATAATCCCCAACGGCGGGGTTATCGTTCTGGCCCATCATGGCGATATATTTGTTGTTGAACAGGTTATAGACGTTAAAGCTGGCCGTGACGTTCTTCAGAACGCTCAGATCCCCAAAGCGATATTCCAGCCCGGCATTGGCAACCCAGTATCCGGCAACGGAGGTATCGTTCATAAAGCTGTAATAACGGCGGCCAAAATAGTTGGCATCAAAATGCGCTGTGGCTCCTTTCCATGTATAGGAGAGGGCTGTTTTGTACATCCACGCCGGATAGTTGACGATATTCTTGCCTGAGAGCGCGTAATAACCGCCGACGGTATCAACGTTCCGGTCATACGTGCCTTTGTTGTAGCTCAGCGTATTAGTAAAGTTCAGGCCGGGAATGGGGGTCAGCGTAATGGCCCCGTTGGCCCCCGTCATGGAGATATGGCCGAAGTCGATCACCTGAGAGACCGGGTTGGTCAGAGACCCGACGGCTGCTGCCAGAAGCGGATGGATCAGGCTGGCGTGATAAACGGTCGCGTTTGCCTGAAGGTAGCGGGAGGTATAGCGATAGCCGCCCAGATAGACCCACGCCTTGGACGGTTCCAGCGCCTTTTTCTGGGCCTGAAAGGTTGCCTGATCCTGCACGGAGTAGATGGAGTTGGCCACACCGTATGCCGAGACTTCATAGGCACGCATGTTTTCAGCCACATCCACATAGAATTCGTGGTGGTCGTTGAGGTGCCAGTCCAGATTGATGTGCGGCAGGAAGGCCTGTGAGGCTGTCAGAGAGCCATTGGGCAGGGCATCGGCTCCCGTCCAGTCGGCATTGTTGTAGTTTGCGCCACCGGCCGTTGTCGCCACCATGGATTTAAACCCGGCATGCAGCACCAGCCCCGGTGTCAGCTGAATGCTGTCCTGCAGATGGAACTGCATGACGTTGGTGGTCCACTGGAAGTTGTAGCCCTGCAGAAAGGCCTTGCCGTAAACATCATACGGGCCAACGGCCTTCAGAGGTGCGCCTTCCCCCAGAACAGGCTGCTGGTAATTGAAAAGTCCGGCCTGCTGGTTGTTGTTTTCATACCAGACGCCGCCTTCAATGGTGTGGCGGCCCCATTTATAGCGCAGGCTGGTATCTATGCCGTAGCGTTCCTGACGGTTCTGCCAGACCTCTTCAGAAAACGGTGCGCCGTTGGGCGAGGGATCTTCTGAATCCGTGTAGCTGTAATAGCCTGTCTGGCTGTGGCCGTAGACGGTGGTGTTCCATGTCAGGCGGTCTGTCAAAGCGAGGTCAAAATGCAGACCACCCATGAAGTTGGTTTCAGACTGCCCGCCATCATACATGGCGATGTCGGCCCCGTTGATACCCGGCACATTGTTATAGCCCGCGGGCACCGGCAGGGTGCCGTTGGCAATGCCGTAGGCCTGCGCGTAATTGGGGTAAAGATGCGGGGTACGCCAGCCGAGATTTTTCAGGATGCCGATAGAGGTATCCGGGTAGTTCCACTGGGCCAGACTGGACCAGTTGAAGAAGGCGGACATGCGGCTGCGGTGGCCGATGGGCTGCACCAGCTTGGCATCAACCTGCTGCATGAACTGGTCGCCCCGGCCCATCCACATGCCTTCATCCGTACGGGCATAGGAGGTATAAAAGCGTGTGCCGGTATCGTTCAGTTTGCCGGAATCCAGCCGCACATAGGTGCGATAGGAATTGTAGCTGCCGAAAGACTGGCTGATCTTGCCGCCACGCTTTTCAGACGGGTCGGACGAACCAATCTGAATGGTGCCGCCCAGCGTGTTGGTGGAGGGCAGTTCG
This sequence comes from Drosophila punjabiensis, assembly GCA_008042585.1. Taxonomy (NCBI): domain Eukaryota; kingdom Metazoa; phylum Arthropoda; class Insecta; order Diptera; family Drosophilidae; genus Drosophila; species Drosophila punjabiensis. The sequence continues at coordinate 4,085 of VNJR01000196.1, forward strand.
ACCGATCCGGCCCCCTGTGACATCCGCATGGACTGGATATCATCCGGGATGATGGAGGAGGCGAGGCTCATGCCGCTGACAGACTGATAAGTCTGGTCATTCAGAGGAACGCCATCCACCGTAACGCCCATCTGGTTCATGAAGAACCCGCGCACGTACAGATTGGCGCCAAAACTGTCGATGCCAAACGGGTCTGTGGAGGAGAAGCTGACCCCCGGCATCCGGTCCAGCATTTTATACGGGCTGGTGCCCGGCACATACTGCCGCATAATGGCTTTGGTGACAGCCTGTTCCGCATCACGCCCGGTCAACTGGCGGGCGGTGACGGACACACTTTCTGTGCCGCGCGATTCCAGATCGGCCGGTTTGCTGTGGTGACTGGTGGCGGGCCGGGCTTTGGTCTTCGGAGTGCTCTCTGCCTTTGCAGGGGCATGAGCGGAAACTGGCTGCGCATGGCGTGGCGCATGCTTGTGCTGTGCGGTGGCTTCAGCGGCCAGAGCCGGGCGTTCGACAGCGAACAGCGTGATAGAGGACAAAAGCAGGTGTTTGGTGCGCACTTCGGTCAGCACTCCGGGGGGTGATGCGGGTCAAAGAGAAGCGGTCTCTTAGCCGTTGAACCTCCAGATATGCAAAGCCTTCAAGGAAGGGTGTGATGTTTTTGTGACATTTTAAGACAGTTTTCCCCCCGGTCTGTTGCACAAACATCGCGATTTGTGGCGTGGGGGCTGCACAAGGCTTTGCCCGTATGAGGGAAAAGCGTGAGCCTCCTTCCTTCACAGAGTGCGGGGAAGGAGGCTTTTTTCAGGAAAAAACTGCGTTTTAGAGAATGGGGCTCCGCTCTTCCTGCTGCCCGCTTTTTTTCAGCAGAGCCAGAGCCAACAGATAGACCAGCAGGCCGCCAACGGAGAGAATGGCGCCGCCAACGCCAAGTGACCCATACCCGAACTGGTTGGCCAGCAACACACTGCCAAGAGACGCCCCGAGCGCGTTGGCAATATTAAAGGCGGAATGGTTGAGCGAGGCGGCGAGTGTCTGGGCATCGCCCGCAAAATCCATCAGCCGGGTCTGAAGTGCCGGGCCAAGGCCGTTGACGAAGGTGGGGACCAGAAAAACAATGACCATGAGGCTGATATTGCTGTGCAGAACCGCGGAAAAAGCCAGCATAATCACAGCGCTCCCGGCAAGAGCCAGAATGGCGGCAAGGTTGATGTTACGGTCCACCAGCCAGGCCCCGCCATTTGCGCCAACCAGCATGCCCGCGCCCCAGATGACCATATAGATCATGATCTGCCATTCCGGCACGTGCGTGACGTTTTGCAGAACGCTGGTCAGATAGGTGTAAATGCCAAACATGCCGCCAAAGCCGATGGCTGCCGTCAGCAGGGTAAGCAGGACCTGTGTGTTGCCCAGTGCGGTGACTTCCCGGAGCGGGGAGTTTTTCCGGTTGGGTTTATCGGCCGGAATATAGCGCAGCACGCCCAGAAAGGTCAGGCCGCCAAATACGCCGATAATCAGGTAGGCAATCCGCCAGCCAAAATGGTCCGCCGCAAACGTGGAAAATGGTGCGCCAATCAGCGTGGAAATGGCAATGCCGGACAGCACCCGGCCAACGGCCCAGCCCCGGCGGGAGCGTTCCACCATGGAGGCCGCCACCAGTGCTGAGATGCCAAACAGGGCGCCATGGGGCAGGCCTGTCAGAAAACGCGCGACTTCAACCAGCCCCGGTGTCGGCATGACAATGCTCAGGAAGTTGCCCAGACAGAACATGATCAGCAGAACCAGCAGGAGTTCCTTGCGGGAGAGGCGTGCCCCCAGAATGGTAATAAGGGGGGCGCCAATCACCACCCCCAGCGCGTAGGCGGTAATGGCATAGCCCGCATCCGCCAGAGAGAGGTTGAGGGACTGCGCAAATTCAGGAAGCATGCCCATAATGGCGAACTCCCCGGTTCCGACAACAAACGTGCCGAATGTCAGGGTAAGAAGGGCTGCGGTTCTGCCGTGTGGCGGCGGAACCACAGTCATGGTGCCCTCAGGCAATACGGTTTCTGTTGTCATAAAGGGTCTCGGCTAAAAAAACGTTCAGGCGTTCAGAGCGCGGGCTGCAACGGTTGCAATGGCAATATCATCAGCGGTGCTGGCACCGGAGACACCAATGGCTCCCACAACGGTTCCATCAGCGTCTTTCAGCACAAGGCCGCCACCAAAGCTGATCAGCCCGCCATTGGTATTTTCCAGCGTGTAGGCATGGGCATTGGGGTGGGCAATTTCCGCAAATTCGGCACTGTCCATCTGGAACAGGACGGCTGTGCGGGCTTTTTTATTGGCAATATCAATGGCCCCCAGAATGGTGTTGTCCATGCGCAGGAAGGCGACAGGCCATGCTGCGGCATCCACAATGGCAATACAGACGGAGACATTCATGCGGTGTGCTTCAGCCAGAGCGGCGTTCAGCATGGCGTGAGCGGCAGTGCAGTTCATAACGGAAAAATCGCTTTCTGGAAAAAGGCGCAGAGGCGTTGCGCCGGTCAATAAGGGAATGCAGCGCGCAAGGGAAAGCTTATTTGTTCAACAGTTCTGGATATCCATGCGCTCGACCTGCTTCATCATCATCCATGCCAGACGGCTGAGGCGGTGGGGCGGAAGCTTGCTGGCGGGCCCTGTCAGGCAGATGCTGGCCCGTACCTCGCCGTTGTCGCGCCAGGGAATGGCCACCCCGTTTACGCCGGGGTGATAGGTTTGCAGATCCAGCGCAAAGCCCTTGATGCGGACAGTGTCTATCTGGGCCAGAATGTCACTGTTCAGGGCGTTGGCGCGGGTGCTCAGCACCCGTTTGCCAAGGCCGGGCACAAAGGCCAGAAAGACCAGACCTACAGCGGAGCCTTCCAGCTTTTCCCGGCGCGGAATGGTCCCCATCAGTGCTGGGTCCGGCAGGTTGATAATATCCAGATAGGCGGCCTCATCCCCGCTGGGAACCGCCAGCCAGACGGTGGCATCACTTTCCTGCGCAATGGCTTCCAGCGTTGGGCGGAGGCGTGCGCGTAGCGCATTATCGTCGCCCGCAATGCGGGAGAGATTGAGAATGCGGCCACCCAGATGGTAGCGCATGTCCCCCGTCCGGCGTTGCACATAGCCCAGATGGTCTAGCGTCTGGAGAATGTTATGGACGGTGGTTTTTCCAATCCCCGAAATGCCGGAAATCTGTTGCAGGCGTGCGCTGCCACCCTCCTGGGCAATAATTTCCAGAATGGCGGCAGAGCGTTCAATGGACTGAATCAGTTTCGGGGTTTTGCCCATGGGACAGGTCTCCTGATGTTCACGCTTTATCGTGAGCAACCTGTCTTTGGGAACGGGGGCGTGTTCAGTATGGATGAACTTTTACGGATTTTCTTTCTGGCTGTCTGCCGCGCTAGCCGGACCAGCTTGAATAGGGCGCGCGTGCTGGCCAGACCGCTCAGAGGCTAAACCCTCGCCTGATGACGATCTTCCAGAGTGTTGAGCATCCGGGCCAGAAGGAGGGCAACGCTGACCAGCCCGAAGCCGCACAGGCACAAAATGCCAAACAGTGTTTCATAATGATGGTTGTGGAGCGGGACGGCTGTTGCAGGCGGGCTGGCGAGGCTGGCAATCTCACTCCCTAAATACATGCCGGCTCCGACTGTCAGATAATAGGCCCCGACCATCAGGCCATTCAGGCGGGCGGGCGCGTAGCGGGCAATAACGGCCAGTCCTAAGCCGCCAATCAGTAATTCCGCCGTGGCAAGAGCAAAATAACCGCCCAGCATGGGCCATGCGCTGGTCAGGCCGGGGCCAGCAAGATAGGTGCCGCCCCACCAGATAAAAAAGGCCAGGGCTACAAAACCGAAGCCTGCCGCAAATTTTGTCGGCAGGGAGAAGTCCCGGTCCCGGCTGGCAAGAGCGTGATAGAGTTTGGCGAGAAGGGGGCTGAGCAGAATAATGAAGATCGGGTCAAGCGCCTGAAACTGAGCGGCTGAAAGTGTGAACAGGGCATGCCCTGCCAGCCGGAACGTGCCATCAACATGGGTGAGGGCAAACAGGGTCAGGGAGGTTTGCATCTGCTGGTAGAAGCAATAGAACGCAATGCTTTGCAGCAGCATGACCCCCATGGTGACCAGATTCAGCCGCTCCCGTGAGGCCGCACGACGGTAGAGTGCCACCCAGAGTAAAGCCACCAGCGCGAGGCAGCCCAGAACAGCCAGTCTGGCGAAAGAGGCGCTGGAGAGAACGGCCATAACCGCGAGCGCACAGAGCGCAATGGCTCCCGCACCGACCGCCGCGGAGCGGAACTGGAGAGGGGCGTAGTCTGGTGCGGACCCAGTAAGGTGTAAAGCCCGCGTGCGGGAGAGCAAAATCAGCAACGCGCAGGCAGGCCCGGCCACACAAAGCCCGAATGCGGTGAGAGACCCGGCATGGTCCCGCACCCACGGAATACACAGCATGGAGAGAGCAGAGCCAACATTGGCGGCCATATAATAGAGGGTAAAGGCGGAATCCCGCTCCTGCGGCTGATCTTCATAAAGGCAGCGGATAAGCTGTGCGGCGTTGGGTTTGAAGAGCCCGTTGCCGGTTGCAGCCAGTGCCAGTGCGGGCTCAAACAGTGTGCGATACACAGTGGACAGAGCAAGCAGGCCATAACCTGCACTGAGCAGAATGGACCCCAGCACGACTGTGCGCCGGGCCCCATAAACGCGGTCTCCCAGCCAGCCGCCCAGCAGAGGTGTGGCGTAAATCATGGCCGCGAAAGCCCCTACCAGCAGATCCGCCCCCATATCGGCCATGCCAAGCTGTTGCACCATAAACAGCAGCAAGATGGCTTCCATGCCATAAAACCCGGCACGTTCCGCCGCTTCCGTGACCAGAAGAGTTAAAAAAGCGGAGCGTCGGGCGGTCAGGGGAGGGGCGTCTGGCTGCACAGAGAGGGTCCTTACATCGTCACACGCGCAGAGGAGGCTATGCGGCTAAAAAGCTGGCGGGGAAGAGCGGGTCGAAAGTCTGGTTTCTTATTTCGTATACGATCATACAGAGAAGATCGGTCCGGACAAGAAATTAGTCTGAAAAAGTGACTGATATTTCCAGCAACCTGTTTTCTGATTTTGTTGAAAGCGCGTGCGATAAAATCTACCTCTCTTGCCAAAAATGGTATACGATATATTAAAGATGATCTCGTGATTGAGAGGTTTCAGCGCAGTGAGACGACGTTTTGCAGGGCAGGCGGGCCGCCCCACCGGAAGGAATACGGTTTCCGGGTGCATGGGCTTCCGGATACGGATGCTCTGGCAGCGTGTTCATGGCGCTTTCATACTGGCGGGGTTAGGCGGGGCAGGCCTTGTGGGGCCGTTGTCGGCTTTTGCGCAGGGTGGGTCTGCTGTAGCGCAGCCTGATCAGCCCGTGTTTCACTGTGATGCGGCAAAAAGCCTGACTCTTTGCAATGCAGGGCCGTTTTTTCTCCGGTTTCAGGCATCGGACGGAACGCTGCGGGCGCTTTCTGCCCTGACAGATAAAGACGCGGATTATCTGCCATGGCGCATAGAGGCACGTCGGCAGGGGAATGGTTTTGCGCATCTGGGGGACATTGATTTCCGGCTGAAAACCGAAGGGGAGACGGGCTGGCAGGATTACGCCTCATGGCATGTCAGGCAGCCCGTAACACAACTCCGCACCCAGAACGGGGGGCAGGAGAGTGTGCTGCGGCGGGACGATATGAGTGCCTCTCTGGGACATGGGTTTCCGTTACAGGTTGTTCGTGCATGGAGGCTCTCCGGGCAGGATCTGGTTTTGGAATTTTCTGTCACCAATCCCGGCAAACGGGCCGTGACAGTTGGCGGTTTGGGGATACCGCTAGTGTTCGGGAATGACTTTACCGATGAAACACTTGAAGAGGCACATCGGCACGAAGTGTTTGTGGACCCCGCGATTGCGCGGGATGGCGGGTATATTCAGGTCACACGGATGAATGGGGCGGGGCCTGTTTTGCTCGGGGTGCCGGAGGGGCACACGCCGCTGGAAGCGTATCGTCCGATTATGGATGCACCCCATGCCGTGCCCGGAGCGAATGCGGTGCTGACGGATGGCACGCCCCGGAGCCAGACGTTTGAAGGGTTTTATGACTGGATGCCCGCCAGCGCCGGTTTTGCCGGGCAGGAGTGGAAGAACGCGGGCGCACAGTGGAATACTCCGACACAGTTTAGCTTACACCCCGGTGGAACACGCAGTTTTGGCATCCGCTTTACGTTTGCTTCCGGTGTGCGCGGGATTGAAAAAACACTGGCAGAGCATGCGCGGCCGGTTGCCGTCAGCCTGCCGGGCTATGTGGTGCCGCAGGACCTGCCCGCTACCCTCTCCCTTCAGGCGCCGCTGCCTGTTCGCTCTTTTTCCGTGGAGCCGGAGGGGGCACTGAGCCTTGTTCCGGAAGGCACGCGCGGGGTCTGGCAGCGTTATCGGGTGGAAGGCAGAACATGGGGGCGGGCGCGCCTGTCTGTTACGTACGCTGATGGCAGTGTGCAGACGCTGAACTATTTTGTAACCCGTCCGGCCCGGACGGCTGCTGAGGAGATGGGGCGTTTCCTGTTTTCACGCCAGTGGTATGAAAACCCGGCAGACCCGTTCCATCGTAGCCCGTCAATCATGACGTATGATCGGGAGGCCGGGCATATCGTCACGCAGGAGCCGCGTGTCTGGATTGCCGGGCTGAGTGATGAGGGCGGGGCTGGCAGCTATGTTGCCGCAGCCATGAAAGAGCTGGACAACCCCGACCCGCAGGAAGTTGAGAAGCTGGAGCGGTTTGTCAATGAAACTGTGACTGGTCGCTTGCAGGTTGCATCAGGGCCGACAGAAGGCGGTGTCCGGAAAAGCCTGTTTTATTATGATCCGGTTCATTTCCCCGATTTCTATAAGACAGACGAAAACTGGAAAACATGGGCTTCATGGTCGCGGGAAAAAGCGGCGGATATCCAGCGGGCTTATAATTACCCGCATGTCGCTCTGGTGCACTGGGTTTTGTATCGGCTTGCACGCAACCATACCGGGATGGTGCAGCAGCATGACGCGCTGTGGTATCTGCATAAGGCGGCTGTCACAATGACAGCCATGATGCAGCAGGCCCCGTACTACACGCAGTATGGCCTGATGGAGGGGGATGTTTTTGTTGAAATCCTCAGGGATTTAAAACGGGAAAACCTGACAGAAGAAGCGGGCGTAATCGAAACGCTTATGAAAAAGCGTGAGACTGTCTGGAAAGGCCAGCGCTACCCGTATGGGAGTGAAATGGCATGGGATTCCACCGGGCAGCCGGAAGTGTATGCGTGGCTGACCTATTTTGGTGATACGACACAGGCGGCAGAAACGCGGGATGCCATTCTGGCGTATGATCCGGCTTTGCCAAGCTGGGGTTATAACGGCAATGCCCGCCGGTACTGGGATTTTCTCTACGCTGGAAAACGTGCCCGGATAGAGCGGCAGATCCACCATTATGGCTCTGCACTGAATGCCGTTCCGCTGTTCTCGGCTTTTCAGGCTCAGCCCGCAGATTTGTATATGCTCCGTGTGGCCTATGGCGGCCTGATGGGTGCTTTAACCAATATTGACCAGCAGGGGTTTGGATCAGCCGCATTCCATTCTGCCCCGGATGCCATGCAGTTTGATGCCTATTCCGGAGATTACGGCATGGGGTTTTACGGGCATGCTCTTGCAACGCAGGTTGATGTGATCAAAGACCCCACGTTTGGCTGGCAGGCTTTTGGGGCGCTCTTGCAGGAAGGCCGCGATGGTAGCGTGTCGGTTCTGCCAAAAGATAGTGCCAGAACACGTATTTTCATCGCACAGGCGGGAGTCTTCCTGACGCTGGAAAGCGGAAAGTTTAAAGCTGCGACGTATCATCCTGCCTCTCAGGACATTGAGGTCACACTGGCAGCGGCGGACCGCTGGACCCCGGTTGCGCGGCTGCGCGCTGACTACCCTGCCGGAGTGCCTGCGCATCCCTACGTTCTGAGCCCCGCAGCACCAGACGTGCGGGGCGCGTGGGAAATACCTTTGCACAGCACGGCGACTGTTCTGCATCTGCATGCAGGGCGGCCTTGAGACGGATTACGGTCTGAGAGCTTTATTTTTGGAAACAGAAGATAGTTTTTGCACGGTGGGAAGGGAAGAGTATGGGGATCAGACTGAACAGGCGTTTCCTGCTGACAAGTGCGGCTCTGGGTGGCGTGGTATCCGGTGTGCCCGGAATACGCCGGGCATTTGCATCAGGGGACAGGGCGAGCGGAGCCGGAGAGGCTGTAACCCCGGTGCCGCTGCAGGATGTTCGGTTGCTTCCTTCCCCGTGGCTTGATGCGGTTGAGAGAAACAGGGCTTATCTGCTGAGCCTGAGCGCGGACCGCCTGTTGCATAACTTCCGCACGCAGGCGGGACTGCCTGCCAGAGGCGCAGTCTATGGCGGGTGGGAGAATGACACGATTGCCGGGCATACGCTCGGCCATTACCTCTCCGCTCTGGCTCTGATGTATGCGCAGACAGGGGATGCCGAATGTCGCAACAGGGTAGCCTATATTGTGCAGGAACTGGCTCTTGTTCAGACTAAATGGGGCGACGGGTATGTTGCAGGTTTTACCCGCAAGGAAAAAGACGGAAAAATTACTGGCGGAAAAATAATTTTTTCTGAAATTGAAAATGGCGATATCCGCTCAGGCGGGTTTGATCTGAACGGAGCATGGTCTCCGCTGTATAATATCCATAAAACATTTGCCGGTTTGTTTGATGCACAAACCTACTGCCAGAATACGGATGCGCTGGCCGTCGCAGTCAGGCTGGGTGGTTTTTTTGAGGTTTTTTACAGCAAACTGACAGACGGGCAGCTTCAGAAAGTTCTCGCCTGTGAATATGGTGGACTGAACGAGAGTTTTGCCGAACTGGCTGCCCGCACAGGGGATGCAAAGTGGCTGAAACTGGCAAAGCGCACCTATGACCACCCGGTGCTTGACCCGCTAATGGCGCGGCAGGATGATCTGGCTAACCGGCACGCCAATACGCAAATCCCGAAGCTGATCGGGCTGGGGCGGATTGCGGAGGTAAGCGGGGATAAAAGCTGGCAGGTGGGGCCACGTTTTTTCTGGCAGGCCGTGACCCGGCACCATAGTTACGTGATTGGCGGGAATGCGGACCGGGAATATTTTTCTGAACCAGACACAATTTCTCAGCATCTGACGGAGCAGACCTGCGAGCATTGTAATACGTACAACATGCTCAAGCTGACGCGGCAGGTTTACACATGGCAGCCGGACAGCACGCTGTTTGACTATTACGAGCGTGCGCATCTGAACCATGTTCTGGCGGCGCATGATCCACAAACCGGGTTGTTTACCTACATGACCCCGACCATCACCGCCGGTGTGCGGGAGTGGTCAACCCCTGAAGACAGTTTCTGGTGCTGCGTAGGGACTGGCATGGAAAGCCATGCCAAACATGGAGAGTCTATCTGGTGGCAAGGGGCTGAGACGCTCTTTGTGAACCTCTATATCCCCTCCCGCCTGCACTGGGCGGCTCAGGACGTTGTCTGGCGAATGGACACGCGTTACCCGTATGACGGGCAGATCACGCTGAGCGTGGAAAAGGCGAAAGCGGCCGGGCCTTTCCGTCTGGCTCTGCGGGTTCCGGGCTGGGTTGAGGGCTCCATTGGGCTAAAGGTAAACGGTGAGACCGTCCCGGCGCAGCCTGAAGGTGGGTATGTTATCCTCAACCGGGTCTGGCATGCAGGGGATACTGTCGCCCTGACATTGCCTCTGGCACTGCGCACGGAAGCCCCGGTGGAAGCGCCGCACCTTGTCTCGCTCCTGCACGGACCCATGGTGCTGGCTGCTGATCTCGCCACAGCCGAAGGTGCTTATGATGCTATGGACCCAGCGCTTGTGACATCGGATGTTGTGCGGGATTTTGTGCCGGTGGCAGGGCAGGAGGCGGTGTATCGCACGACACAGGCCGGACGACCGGCGCAGCTTGAATTCAAACCTTTTTATGCGCAGTACAAGCGCCGCAGCGCCCTGTATCTGCGGTGTTTTTCAGAAACGGAATGGACGCAGGAAGAAAGTCTGTATCGTGAGGAACAGCGCCGCCAGAAAGATATCGCGGCCCGCACGATTGATGTTATTCATCTGGGTGAGATGCAGCAGGAGCATGATCACGGCCTGAAGGCGGATGAGTCCTGGCCGCTTGTCTATCGCGGGCGGAACGGGCGAGATCTGCGCGCAGGCGGGTTTATGGAATTTACCCTCAAGGCTGCTCCGGGGCCGCTGGTTTTACAAACGACATTGTGGAGCAAGGATAGTCCGCGCACACGGGGCACGCATATTCTGATTAATGGTAAAGCCCTTTCCGGGCTGAACTGGCCTGCGGAGGCGCCAGCGCGGTTTGTGGAAATGGAGGTTGCGCTTCCGGAAGCATGGACACGCGGAAAACAGAGCCTGACGGTGCGTATCGTCCCCGGTGGGTCCCGTTCCAATGGTCCGTTCTTTGGGGTGCGTTTGCTGGCGGCCCGTAAAAAAGAGGAGTAACGCACTCAGGCCGGTATTTTCAGCCATCTTTATGTGTATTGGTTGTTTCGGCGTGGGGAATGCCCTAGCTATACAGACAAGATCTGAGCGATAGAAGTGAAGTTTGTATAATATGAGCACCCCGCAGAAGACGCGACTTGTGTCGCGGTCTATTTCAGACCAGCTTTATGATGTTCTCCGCGAGCAAATCCTGAATGGCGAGGTGGGGGAAGGCGAACCGATCCGGCAGGATGGGATTGCCGCAGCGTTTGAAATCAGCAAAATCCCGGTGCGTGAAGCACTGGTGCGCCTGCAACAGGATGGTCTTGTTTCTCTGCACCCCAAGCGCGGATTTTTCGTCACGCCGCTGACGCGCAAAGAAGCGGAGGATGTTTTTCATCTGCGCCTGCTGATTGAGCCAGAGGCGACGGCTCTTGGTGCGCAGAGCGCAACAGAAGAAGATGCAAAAAAAGCGCAGGCCTGTCTGGAAGAGCTGGAAAGTGCCGTCGCACGGCAGGACCCCCGTCGTGGCGTGTATAACCGGCTTTTTCATCTGGCTCTTGTCCAGCCTGCGGCAGGCCCCACGACCATTCATGTGCTGACCCTGCTTAACGTGACGGCGGACCGTTATGTGCGCTTCCATATGCACATGCAGGATATTGATACCCGCGCTAATCAGGAACATCGTGAACTGATGGCGTGCTGGCTGGCAGGCAACAAGCGCGAGATTGAAAAGCTGATGCGCAAACATATTCAGACGACGCTGGATGATCTCCGGGGCGCATTGAAATAAAATTCCAGCCTGCGAGAGCTGTCTGTCTGTAATCGGGGTTATCAAGTGCAGGCAATGTGAAATTGCTTTGCCTGCCTGCCTGCCTGCCTGCCTGCTTACTTAACTTACCGCCTGAACCGCCACCGTTTTTTACCGGGCTGTTTTTACGCCGCAGAGTGCTGCCCAGTGGTGGATAATCAGAGCAAAGGCAATCACCGCCACATCATCCCACACATGGTTCAGCAGGCCCGTGCCCTGAAACGGGCCGCACCATGAGAGACCAAGCAGCCCCAGAAAATATACCGGCATCCACAGGCTGCTGCGTAGTTCCTGAGACCACGCGGCACTGGACAGGTTGCGCCGCACAAGCATCATAAAAATCCCCGTCAGCACCAGCAGGGCGGGCATCAGCCAGCACAGGGTGCTCCACCCCGTCCAGATAACAATCAGGGAGGCGATGGCAAACGCCAGAGGGGAGAGCACGGAAAAGCAGGGCAGGCGGAAAGGGCGGGGCAGGTCAGGCTGGCAGCGGCGCAGGGCGGCTGCCGATGTAGGGGCCATGGCATAGCTGAGCATGAGGGCGGAAGACACGACCCCAATCAGCGCCTGCCAGGAGGGGAACGGAAGGGTCCAGAACAGCGCCAGCCCGAATGTCAGCAGCAGGGCTTTGTCCGGCACACCGCGCTGCGTATCCATGCGCTGAAAAACCGGAAAGAACGTGCCGCTTCTTGACCATGCATAAACCACACGGGCCGTGGCCGACATGTAGATATTACCAGTGCCGGTGGGGGAGAGAATGGCATCTGTCACAACCATCAGCGCCAGAAAACCCAGACCAAGCTGCACGGCAATATCATGGAAGGGCAGGCTGAGCCGGGTCGCGATCCCGTTCCAGCCATCCGTCAGCAGGGCCGGAGGCAATGCGCCGATAAATGCCGTTTGCAGCAGCAGATACACCAGCATGGCCAGCGTGATGGAGGCCACCAGTGCAATGGGAATGGTGCGCTGCGGGTTGCGCACTTCACTGGCAACTGAGAGGATAGGGGTCAGCCCCAGATAGGCAAAAATAACGCCACCGGCGGAAATGGCGGTTTCCACACCCTGAAAGCCATGCGGCGCAAAGCCATGCAGGCTGAAGTTGCCGGGGTGCATGGCGGCCAGAAGCAGGACGACAACGAGTGTCGGCACCAGAAATTTGAAAACCGTCACGATATTGTTGATGAGTGCAAAACTGCCAATGCCGCGCCGGTTGATGGCATACAGCAGCCCCATGACCGCAAGCTGGACCAGCCACCCGGCCAGAGTAGGGTCTCCGCTGGCATTGCGGGTCAGGCCCCCTGTCCAGGCATCCGCATACTGGCGGGCGGCCACGATCTCGATGGAGATCAGGCTGGAGAAGGCGATGGTCGTCATGGCGCCGGTCAGAAAAGCCGCGGTGGAGCCATGTGCCTGTTCCGGGTAGCGCACGACGCTGCCTGCCAGCGGCAGGGCCGCCCCCAGTTCACAATAGACCAGCCCGATCAGCAGAACCGCAATCCCGCCGATCAGCCAGGAGACGATGCTGGCCGGACCTGCCATATCCGCCACATGCGCGGCGGCAAACAGCCAGCCGGAGCCGAAGATGGAGCCGAAGCCGATCATTGTCAGATCAAACAGGCCAAGGCGTTGCCTGAAGTGGCCTGAGTCATCATGCTGTGTGGCGTCATGCGGCATGAAGGGCTCCTGTCGTCCGTCTCGGGGCTGGCTGGCGGTGGCTTTAGTGGCTGGTCTGGCGCGGCAGCTTCAGCGGGTTTGTGCTGCGGAGCCCGGCTGGCAGAAGCGCGTCCGGCAGATCCTGATAGCACACGGGGCGCAGAAAGCGCTCAATGGCCGCCGTGCCGACGGAAGTGCTGCGCGGGTCTGTTGTAGCGGGGAAGGGGCCGCCATGCACCATAGCCGCGCAGACCTCCACGCCCGTAGGCCAGGTGTTTGCCAGAATACGGCCAACCTTGCGTTCCAGAACCGGCATAAGCTGGCTGGCGGTGGCAATGTCCGCGTCTTCCATGTGCAGGGTCGCGGTAAGCTGGCCCTCAAGGCTGCGGCTCAGACGCAGCAGCGTCTCCAGATCCGGGCAGGCGACAATCAGGGAGCAGGAACCAAAAATCTCATGCTGCATCACCGGATCTTGCAGGAAATGCGCGGCATCCGTCGTGAAAACGGCAGCCTGACAGCCGGAAGCCTCACCGTGTGGCCCGCGCCCCAGCAGGGTGACGCCCGGACGGCTGCCGAGTGTTTCCACGCCAGCATCGTAAGACGCATGGATAGACTGTGTGAGCATGGTGGGCGCAGCGGCGGTTTTAAGAGCCTCCTGCGCGCTCTGGCAGAAGCGATCCAGATCCGGGCCGCTGAGGGCAAGAATAAGGCCGGGATTGGTGCAGAACTGCCCTGCGCCCATGGTGAGTGACCCAATAAAGGCCGCGCCCAGAGCGTCTGCACGTGTTTTCAGGGCTTCTGGCAGCAGATAGACGGGATTGATGCTGCTCATTTCCGCATACACCGGAACAGGCACCGGGCGGGCCGCCGCAATTTTGCTCAGGGCGATGCCGCCTGAGCGTGAGCCAGTATAGCCAACAGCCATAATAGCGGGGTGCCGCACCAGCTCTGCGCCAAGCGTATAATCCGGTCCGCCCAGCAGGGAGAACGTGCCCTCCGGCAGGCCGCATTTTTTCACGGCGGACTGAATGGCGCGGCCGACCAGTTCACTCGTGCCGGGATGGGCCGGATGCGCTCTGACCACCACCGGGCAGCCAGCGGCAAAAGCGGACGCGGTATCGCCTCCGGCAACGGAGAAAGCCAGCGGGAAGTTGCTGGCTCCAAAAACAGCAACCGGGCCAACGCCAATGCGGATCTGGCGGAGGTCCGCGCGGGGCATCGGTTTGCGGTCGGGCAGGGCTTCATCAATCCGGGCACCAAGGCAGCGCCCCGCCCGCAGTTCCTGCGCAAACAGGCGGAGCTGGCCGGTTGTGCGGCCCCGCTCCCCCGTCAGGCGGGCCAGAGGCAGGCCGGTTTCCGCGTGGGCGCGGTCCAGAAGGGGCTGCCCGACGGCTTCAATTTCTTCCGCAATACAGTCCAGAAACTGCGCGCGGGCTTCCGGCGTGGTGGCGCGGAAGGTGTCAAAGGCTTCATCCGCCAGTGTGCAGGCGGTCCCGGCATCTTCGGCGGTTGCGCAGGAGAACGCTGTGTCCAGCGTCTCACCCGTTGCGGCATTCAGAGCCTGAAAGGTTTCCGGGCGGTTGACCGTATTTTGGCCGATCAGAAGAGCGCCTGTCAGAGTCATGGGGTTGTCCTTATATGCGGGAGCCGGAGCGCAGGCTGAACCTGTCCGGGCTGAAAGCTGTGGGGAGGGGCGCGCCACGCAAGATGTGGGCGCTCAGTGCTTCTGCGGTTACAGGGGCGAGAGTCAGCCCCAGATGGTTGTGCCCGTAGGCAGCCACAAGGCGTGGCGCGTGGCGGAAGCTGCCGAGGGCAGGCAGGTAATCCGGCAGGGTGGGGCGGGAGCCATGCCAGCGTGCAAAATCAGACGCTACCGGCAGGCCAAGCGCGCGGACATGCGCTTCAAGCCGTTCCCATTTCCGTGGATCGGGCGGAGAGGAATCCTTTGTAAACTCCACAAAGGAGGTGGCGCGAAGCCGGGAGCCAAAGCGGGTGACGACAACGGCCCGGTCTTCAAAAACCGCATTGGGCAGGGTCCACCGGCCGCCATGAGTCCATTCCACATGGTAGCCGCGTTCCGCCACAAGTGGCACCGGGACATCGGGCAGCAGAGAGCCCGAACGCACACCGCAGGCCACGACGACGCGGTCCGCAGTCAGGTCCCCCTGCGTGGTGCGGACACGTACCGTCTCCGCCGTGTGGTCGATTTTGAGTGCGCGGGCGGAAAGCGCTATGCCACCGGCCGCTGTAAAGCGGGCCAGAAGTGTGTCCAGCACGTCCCGCGGGCTGGTGATGTGAGCGGTCTCTGCAAAATGCACTCCGGCTCTCACCGGGGAGGAGAGATACTGGTTAAAGGCCGCAATCTGCGGTGCCTCCATGCGGATGGCGCGTGCAGAGCCGTGGTTTGCCTGAAGAGCACTGGCGGCTTTCTGCTCGGCATCATCCCCCTCCCACAGTTTCACAATGCCGCGCAGGTCCAGAAGGTCTGGCCTGTCCAGCGTTGTGATCAGCCTTTTCCATGCGGGCAGGGCGTTGAGCATCAGGCCGCGCAGGGCGTCATCCCCCCGGCGGACTGTGCCGGGCAGGCAGGCACGGAGGAAGCGGACTGACCAGGGCAGCCATGCGGGCAGACTGCGCCAGTCCAGTGCGACGGGCCCACGGGGGAAATGGTCAGACAGCACTCGGGTTGCTGTGGCAAAGCGGGCCAGAACTTCCACCTGTTCCGTCGCGATATGTCCGGCGTTCCCCCATGATGGCGGCGTGCTGTCCGGCTCAGCTACCAGTGTTACGGCGCAGCCCTGTTCCTGAAGGCGCAGGGCGCAGGTGCGCGCAATGATGCCGCCCCCCAGAACGAGGACGGAGCGGGGGGGCGGAAGAGCTTCCGTCATAGCGGTGCGCAGGCGCGTTGCAGCCAGCCCTGCTCTTCAGCCGCAAGATGCGGGCCAATCTGTTCCAGAACATGTGCGTGGTAGCTGTTCAGCCAGGTCCGCTCAGCGTCTGTCAGGCGTTCGGGCATGATGCCACGTGTATCGATTGGGGCCAGTGTGAGGGTTTTGAAGCGGAGATAGTCTCCGGTTTCAGTTTTGTAGGCCACACAGGTCTCCATCTGGTTTTCCAGACGCATGCCGTGGGAGCCGGGGGCGTAGAAGCCGGGTTCATTCGTCATGACCATCCGGTCATAGAGCGGGTCGAGCACCGGGCGGCGGGTGAAGCCGAGAGGCCATTCATGCACGGAAAGGCAACTGCCGACGCCATGGCCAGCCCCGTGGTCAAAATCCAGCCCTTCTTTCCACAGCGCTAGCCGCGCCAACGGGTCCAGCCTGTACCCATGCGTGCCTGCCGGGAATATGGCCTGATCCAGCGCAATCAGGCCCTGAAGCACACAGGTATATTGCTTTTGCCATTCTTCCGGCGGGGTGCCGGTGCCCATCCAGATTGTCCGGGTGACGTCTGTGGTGGCGCACGTATACTGCCCGCCACTGTCAACCAGCAGAAAAGCATCCTCCTGCACCCTGCTGCATGCCTCTGCCGTTGGTGCGTAATGCATGATGGCCGCATTCGGACCTGAGCCCGCAATGGTGTGAAAACTTGGGCCGATACAAAGCGCGGACTCACGGCGCAGAGCCAGAAGATGGTCTGCTATGGCAGCTTCTGTCTGGCCGATACCATTGCGTTCCATCCAGCACAGGAAGCGGCAGAGGGCGATACCATCCAGCAGATGCGCGCGCCGCATCCCCTCCAGTTCCGCTGGCGTTTTGCAGGCTCTGGGCATCAGGCAGGGGTCTGTGCCATCTACGAGTGTTGCATCGACGTCTCTGAGGATACTGGCGAACCAGACAGGGCAGCGGCCTGTATCCAGCCGGACGGTCTTGCCGTGCATGGTCTGCAAGACCTGCTCCATATCCGCAGGCATATGCACACGGACGGCGGTGCCAAGGTGCGCGCGTACCGCATCATCAATCCGGGTGATGTCAATAAACAGATCAACCGTGGCATCGGCATGCAGAATGGCAAAGCAGAGCACGACCGGCAAAAAGGGCAGATCACGGCCACGGATATTCAGAAGCCAGGCAATGCTTGTCGGGTCAGGCAGAATAACGGCGTCCTGCCCGGCTTTGCGCAGTGTTTCCGCAATGATGTGGATTTTTGCGTGGGTTTCAAGCCCGGTGAGGGCAAGAGGCTGAAGGCAGGCCGGAGTGGCCGGAGCCGGGGGGCGGTCAGCCCAGAGGGCATCAATCGGATTGCAGGAGAGTGCGACCATATGGCATCCGGCCTGCTCCAGCGCCTCAATCTCCCGGATGCTGACGCTGCGCGGGTCAAACCCGATGGACAGCCCCCGCCCATGCTGCGCCAGCCACAGCGGCGGCGGTGTCTCATACATATGCTCAACAGACCAGAGCGAGGCCTCCACCTGCTGGCGCATCTGCACCTGATAACGGCCGTCAGAAAAGACAGCCGCCTTTTTTGGCAGGACGACAGCCAGCCCGGCGCTCCCTGTAAAGCCGGTCAGCCACGCCAGACGTTCCGCGCAGGCGGGAACGTATTCGCCAAGATGTTCATCACCGCGCGGCAGGAAGAAGCCGTCCACGCCAAGGCCGGACAGGGCAGCGCGAAGGGCCGTCAGGCGTTCTGTGGGAGTGGGCATGCTGGTGTCCGTCCTTCCAGACGATCAGTTAAACGGAGCCGTAAAGCTGTGCGCGGGTTCGGTAAACCAGCGGGGACCGTCTTCCGTCATGTAAAAATGGTCTTCAAGCCGGATACCGAATGTTTCCGGGATAACAATCATCGGCTCGTTAGACATACAGTGCCCGGCCTTGAGCAGAGTGGTGTTGCCCCGCACCAGATAAGGAGCCTCATGGATGGAAAGCCCGATCCCGTGGCCTGTGCGGTGTGGCAGACCGGGGAGATTGTATCCCGGGCCAAGGCCATGCTGTTCCAGCACTGCGCGGGCGGCGTCATCCACCACATGGCAGGGTGCGCCAATGCGGGCGGCGTGGAAGGCGGCATACTGGGCCGCTTTTTCAATTTCCCAGATCCGCTGCTGTTCCGCGTCCGGCTGCCCGAAAGCGTAGGTGCGGGTGATGTCGGAATGATATCCGTCCAGACGGCAGCCGGTATCAATCAGAACAAGATCATTCTCCGCCAGAACCTGATCCCCGGGGATGCCATGCGGGTAGGCCGTGGCATGCCCAAACTGAACGGCGCAGAAATAGGACCCGTTATCGGCGCCGAGTTCCCGGTGGCGTGCGTCAATAAAACGCCTGATCTCACTGGCCAGAAGGCCGGGCTTTAAAAACGCATAGGCGTCCTGATGCACCTGGAGCGTGATGGCCATGGCGTGTGTGATGAGGGCAATTTCTTCCGCCGTTTTGCAGGCGCGCAGGCTGGAAATCAGCCCGGCATCATCTTCCAGCACAAGGTCAGGCCGCGCTTTGCGCATGGCGGTGACAAACCCGAAGCTGAAGTCCGGGTCCAGTGCAATGCGGGCCCCCGTAGCATAGGGTGCCAGAGCGCAGAGGGCCGGATTTTCGTCCTCCTGCCATGTGGCAATCTCGACATCCGTGCGCAGGCAGGCCTTGAGAGACCCCGTTTCAAAATGCGGGCAGACTACAACAGGCGTGCCCTGCCGGGGGATAACCAGCGTTACCAGCCGTTCCGTTGCATCCCACGGCACGCCGGTAAAATAGCGCAGGCTGTTTCCGGCATTCACAGCAAGGGCGTCAAGCCCGGCTGTTTCCAGATGATCCTGCACTGTGCGGATGCGCTGCGCAAAGGTTGCGCGGCCAATGGGGGCGGGCGGGGCAGGGAGAAGGGCTGCGGTGCTCACGAAAGGCGGCTCCAGACACAAAGGATGGTCATTGCGTATACGATAAACGAATTACAAAGCATGAGCAAGCAGCTCATTTTGTGTTCGTCACAAAGTGTTTGTTGAAGGGTATATCAGGAAAAGCAGGGAGCGGGAGGGAGGGGGAACGCTTTTTTTCACGGAGCGGGCGGAGGATGCTTTACGGGTCACTACGATGGTGTTACGTATACGATAAACGAAACGAGAGCAAAGCAAGGAGGCTCACGCATGGCACTGGAAATGACCTGGAAAGGCGTTTTTCCCGCAGTTACCACTCAGTTTAATGAAGATCTGTCCGTTGATCTGAAAGGCACGCAGAAGGTTATTGACGCGCTGATCAATGACGGCGTGCATGGTCTGGTGATGATGGGCACCTGCGGTGAAAACAATTCGCTCGAGCCTGAAGAAAAAGTCCAGATTCTGGAAGCCGCGCGTGAAGTCGCCGGAACCCGTGCGCCGCTGTTTGTCGGCGTGTCTGAAATGACGACGCCGCGTGCCGTTGCCTTTGCAAAGCAGGCTGCAAAAAGTGGTGCGGATGCGCTGATGGTGCTGCCTGCTATGGTCTATGTGCCAAAACCGCATGAGCTGGTTGCGCATTTCCGCGAAATTTCCAGGGCGACGGACCTGCCCATTATCATCTACAACAACCCGACATCTTACCGCGTGAATGTGGAACTGGATGTTCTGGCTGAACTGGAAGACTGCAAAACCATTGTGGGGCTGAAGGAAAGCTCTTCTGACACGCGCCGTTATACGGATGTACCGAACCGCTTTGGTGATCGCTTTCTGATGATGGCCGGTCTGGATGACGTCGCGTTTGAAGGTCTGACACTGGGCGCAAAAGGCTGGATTTCCGGTCTGACAAGCGCCTTCCCGCAGGAATCCGTGGCTCTGGTTGAGTCTCTCCAGCGTGGAGATATTGAAACAGCTCTGCGTATTTACCGCTGGTTTATGCCGCTGCTGCATCTGGATGCAGCGCATGACCTCGTTCAGTCCATCAAGCTGGCGGAACAGGTGATGGGCCGTGGCAGCGAGCGCGTCCGCTCCCCGCGTCTGCCGCTGGAAGGTGAGCGGCGCAAGCAGGTTATCAGCATGGTGGAGGCCGCTGCGGCCAGCCGCCCCAAACTGGGCTGATCTGGCTTGTTCCCCGAACGGCTCCCTGCAAAGGGGGCCGTTTTTTTTAACCATTCTCCTGTTCCCGGTGCGGATTGCGCGTAAAGTATCACGATTGAAAAGAAGGGTTTAGCATCATGCCGGCTTATCGCACGCGCTCTATTTCTGTTGTCAGACGTCTGGCTCTCATGACCACGGCAGCCTTGCTGAGTTATGGGCCGCTCGCCCATGCGCAGGCGGAAGCCGATCCGTCCGCGACAAAAGCCTTTCAGGACCTTTACCAGAAAGAGTGGGCATGGCGCATGGACCTGCAGGGCAGTACGCCGGATGGGAACCACACGGCGCATCTCCCTAAAGCGGACCCGGCAACACAGCAGGCCCGGCTGGAGCGGTGGACAAAAACGCTGGCGGACCTGAATGTCATTCCGGCCAAAAGTCTTTCCGCGCAGGATCAGGTGAATTACGCGGTCTACAGGCAGCAGGTAACTGTTTTGCTTGATGACCAGAAGATGCAGGTCTGGCAAATCCCGTTTGACGCGGATTCAGGCTTCTGGAGCGATCTGCCTCCGTCCGATACGCCGTTCCTCAAAGAACAGGATTACCGTGACTATATCAGCCGCCTGCGCGATACAGGCCGCTATTTTGCGGATGAAATTGCGGCCATGAAAGCCGGGGTTGCGCGGGGCTTTGTGCAGCCGAAGCTGATTGTGGAAGAACGCCTGCATGATCTGGAAAAAATGGCGTCCGTTACTCCGGAAGACAGCGCTTTTGCTCCGCCATTCAAACAGTTTCCTGATGCAATTCCTGCCAGAACGCAGGCTGAACTGCGGCAGGAGGGACTGAACGCTATTCGCGAGACGGTGATCCCTGCCTATAAAACGCTCTATGCCTTCATGAAGGATGAGTATTTTCCGCACGCGCGGGAGTCACTGGCAGCGGAAGACCAGCCTGACGGAAAAGCCTATTATCGCTCCCAGATCCGGGAATATACCACGCTGGATATGAGTCCGGATGAAATCCATAAAATTGGCATCCGGGAGGTTGCAGGCCTGCATAAGCAGATGTTGGGCGTAATGGCGGAGACGCATTTTAAGGGTGATTTTGCAGCTTTCCTGAAATTCCTGCGTACCGACCCGCAGTTTTATCCCAAGACCGGTGATGAACTGCTGAAAGATGCCGCATGGCTGGCCAAGCGCGTGGACGGCAAAGTGGGTGATATTATTGGCCGCCTGCCACGCGGGCGTTTTACCATTGAACCTGTGCCTGCGGATGTGGCCCCGGTTTATACGGCAGGGCGCGGTGGGCCGCACATCTATCTGGTCAACACCTATGACCTGCCATCCCGCCCGCTTTATGCATTGCCTGCGCTGACACTGCATGAGTCCTCACCGGGCCATTCTCTCCAGTTGTCTCTGGCGGAAGAGCAGCCGGAAGTGCCGCAGTATCGTCGCTTCAATTATATTTCCGCCTACGGAGAAGGCTGGGCGCTCTATTGCGAATATCTGGGGAATGAAATGGGCATTTACGAAACGGCTTATGACCGCTTCGGTTATCTGTCCTATCAGGCATGGCGTGCCGCGCGTCTGGTTGTTGATACGGGTCTGCATCATCTCCACTGGAGCCGTGAGCAGGCGCGGGAGTATCTGCGGCAGAATACAGCCTTATCCGAGCATGAAATTGATACCGAGGTTGACCGGTATATTGCCTGGCCGGGGCAGGCCCTGTCCTATTATCTGGGGGAATCTGATATTCGCCGCAACCGCGCACGGGCAGAAAAGGCTCTGGGTAAGGCGTTTGATCTGCGGGCATTCCATGATGCCGTTCTGGCGACAGGCTCCGTCCCGCTGCCGGTGCTGGATGCCGCGGTGGATCACTTTATCCAGACAGGCGGCCGCTCTCCCTACGCAGGAGACAGTGCGCACTGAGGCCCGGCATGCTCCTCAGGCGGGGTTTTTGGCCAGTCTGAGGACGCGCACCCCGTATCCCGGCAGTGTTACAGGCCCGGATATGGGGGCGCCGGGGGTCAGCAGGTCGCGTGCTGATGTGTTCTCCGGCAGGGTAAATGTGACCGGCGTTCTGGCATGGTTGATCAGCACCAGAACGTCATGCCCCTTACCGCGCCGCACGCAGGCTTCCACGTCCGCAGGCAGACTGGCGAAGGGAGAAAGCGCGTGAGCATTTTGCACCTGCGTTTTAAGATAGGTCTCCAGCGTCGCAGGGTCAGGGATGGTGCTCAGATACGTAATCTCCCCCTTGCCAACCTGATGCCTGGCAGCCACAGGCGCACCATCCAGCCAGCCATTGGACTGGCCATACGTGCCCTCTGTCCGGGTCGCCGGGTCCGTCGGCACCAGAGTTTCCGCCCAGCGGGTGCCAGTGCCATGGACTGTACCATCTGCTGAGCCCTGTACCTGCCCCAGAGAGAGCGGCACAGGCTGCACCAGCCCATAAAATTGCGAGACATGCGCGCCCAGAGCTGTGGCGAGCGGGCCGGGCTGAAGATGCGGGTCCAGAGCGTTGTCCGCATCTTTCATGCCGGAGCGTGGGCCAAGCACAAGATGCCCGCCCTGACGGACCCATGCCAGAAGATGGTCTGCAACCTCCTGCGGGAGAACATTCAGGCCGGGAGCGACAATCAGCGTGTAGGGCGCAAGATTTTGGTGTGGAGAGATAACATCCACGGTGCCCGCCATGTGGCGGAGGGGGCCGTAAAAGGCAGTTAACGTCTTGACCGGATCAAACCCTTCAACCTGCTTCTGAAAGCTGATGGCCCAGCGTGAGGGCATGTCATGCAGGAGGGCGACCTGTGCGTGCGGCGTTGTCTCGCGCAGAGCCGGAGCAGCTTTTTCAAATTCTGCACCAATCTGCTGGATTTCTGCGTAAATGGGGGCGGGGTTCCCATCTGCTCCGGCAATAACGCCGTGATATTGCTCCTGTCCGTTCAGGGCGGCACGCCACTGCCAGTATTCCACAGCGTCTGCCCCGTGGCCGACCGCCTGCCATGCCAGCGCGCGGACCTCCCCTTTGTCATGGGCCAGATTGTTTGGCCGCCAGTTGACAAAGCCGGGGTCCGTTTCCGTGACCCAGAAGTTTTTCATCTTGTAGCCACGAGCCAGATCGTGCCGGGCGGCGTTGTCTGTCCACTCCGTCTCATAATCATCCCACCCCACCAGATCGAGCGACTGGTGGAGGGTGTAGCCATCAAACCCGTCAAACCAGCCCATGGTGTTGGTGGTGATAAACTGGGAGGGCAGGGCATGCTGGCGGATCGGGTCTGCCTGATTACGGACGTAGCTGACCCATGTCTCTGTCACAAACTGTTTCCAGTTCAGGAGCAGGGCCGGATTTTCATCCGCGTCATGCACCGGGATCTGTCCAAAATCCGAATAGGTCTGAGACCAGTAACTGGTCCACCATTTCTGGTTCAGGTTTTGAATGGTGCCATATTTTTGCTCAAGCCATGCATGGAAGGCTTTATGAGCTTCTGGGTCAAAAGACGGTTCAGCCAGTTCATTATCAATCTGCCACCCGACCACCGTCGGGTTGTGCCCGTAGCGGACAGCCATCCGTTCCGCCAGATCATGCGTTAAGGCCCGATACTGCGCGCTGATAAAGGAAAATTGCTGCCGGTTTCCATGCTCATCCCGCACACCAGCGTTTGAAACACGCAAAGTGTCAGGATAGGCCTGCGTCAGCCATGCAGGAGGGGCAGCACTTGGGGTGCCCAGCAGCACTTTCATATGGTGGCGGGCTGCCAGCGCAATGGCATGGTCCAGCCAGCCCCACTGCCAGTCTCCCTCACGCGGTTCCATCCGGCTCCACGCAAATTCACCAATGCGCACCAGATGGATGTGGGCCGCTTCCATTAGAGCCAGATCATGCTCCCAGACCTCTTCCGGCCATTGCTCCGGATACCACGCAGCCCCCAGCAGAAGGTCCTGCGCGGCAGGATGAGAGGGCGGCTGCGCTGCCAGAGCGAGTGAGGACGCGCCAGCAAACAGGCTGAGGCTGAGCCCGGCCCTGTATGCAGACAGGTTCATAAACTGGCGTACAAAATGGCGGGCATCCTGCTGGGCGCGGCGCAAAAACCGCCGGGAGAGGGCGGTAGACGCAGCGGACAGGACTGTGGCTTTACGGGTCATATCGGTCATGATACGTATACGATAGACGAAAATCGTCACGAAAAGCAAAGCCGGATTGTGCTTTTATAGCGCGCCGCAGCACGGACTTTATAGCAATGCGTCACACATTTTTCTGTATTGATGGACATACTGCCGGAAATCCTGTTCGCCTGATCAGCGGCGGGGCTCCCCTGCTGCGCGGGAACTCCATGGGGGAGCGCAGGCAGGACTTTCTGGAACGGTTTGACTGGATCCGTACAGGCCTGTGTTTTGAACCGCGCGGGCATGACATGATGTCTGGCGGGTTTCTGTATCCTCCTACCCGGCCAGATACAGATGCAGGCATCCTGTTTATTGAAACCAGCGGATGCCTGCCGATGTGTGGGCACGGTACAATCGGGCTGGTGACCTTCGGGCTGGAACATGGACTTCTGACACCGCGTGAACCCGGACGGCTGAAACTTGAAGTGCCCGCCGGGATTATTGACATTACGTATACGGAAGACAATGGCCGTGTGCGAAGCGTGGCGATCCGCAACGTGCCTGCCTATGTTGCGGCGACAGGTGTGCAGATTGACGTGCCGGGTCTTGGGCCGCTGACGGTGGATGTCGCCTATGGCGGGAATTTTTACGCCATCGTGGAACCGCAGGGCGCATTTGAAGGGCTGGATCAGCTCGGTGCCCGCCGTATTCTGGAACTAAGCCCGCTGGTGCGGGAGAAAATGCGTGAAGCCATCTGCCCGGTTCATCCGCTGGATGAGCGTATTCAGGGGGTCAGTCACGTTCTGTGGGTCGATCAGGGCACGACGGCTACTCAGGGCCGGAACGCGGTTTTCTATGGGGACCATGCCATTGACCGCAGCCCCTGTGGCACAGGGACGTCCGCCCGGCTGGCGCATCTGCACCATAAAGGGGCTCTGAAGGTGGGGGATGTTTTCACCCACGAAAGCTATATTCACAGCGCCTTTAAAGGAACAGTGGCGGAAGAAACGACTTTGGGCGCACATACTGCTATTATTCCCATTATTGAGGGGAGTGCTGTCTCTACAGGCTTCAATACCATCTGGATTGATGAAGAGGACAGATTCTGCCGGGGGTTTCAGGTTTCCTGATCAGGAAACCTGATTTTTCTACAGCAGGGGAAAAGCCTCTTATAACGAATTCAAAATAAAAACTGGATTGTGGATTTTAGGTGACAGATCGGGCGTGTTGCAACACACAGCCCCGGAAGCGTGCAGAGCCAGAAACTCTGCACGCTTTTTTATTGGAAAAAGAAAAAAGATAGAAAATTCAGAAACATATTTGTTTCCGATCAAAGGGGAGGGCTTACAGGCTCAGTCGCCAGAGTTGATTTCAGGCATGGTTCTTAAGGCACGCTCTCCAATAGAATACCGCGGAAAACTAATTCCGCTTTGACAATGGTATACGATATCTGATAGCGATTTTGATGTTCTCACCACACCAGAGTGAGCGGAACCCCGCTCAGAATTAAGGAACGCTGAAGGATGTCGTCTTTACCCCATCGCCTCACGCTCCTCGCTTTTTCGTCATCATTGTCTCTGGCAATCGGGTCCAGTGCGTATGCTCAGTCTGCGGTTGCCGCAGTAAAGGCTTCCTCGCATCAGGATCAAACCACGGCTGCGGCTGTGAAGAAGAAAAACGAGTCAGCCCGCGTTGTGCGTCGCACAGCGAAGAGTGCCGCAGCGCAGCCGGAAGTGCTTACCGTAACCGGTTCCGCTCTGTCTTCCGGCAAGAATCAGGACCCCAACCCGGTCCAGATCATCAGTTCCAGAGATATTCAGCAGACGTCTGCGGTGACGTTGGGGGATTATCTCCAGCGTCTGCCCTCCATGGGGTCTCAGGGGGCCAATAATACCACCACCAATGGTGGCCTTGGCATGTCCTGCCCGGACCTGCGGAACCTCGGCCCGAGCCGTGTGCTGGTTCTGGTGGATGGCAAGCGTCAGGTTGAAACCATGGGGCAGGGCAGTTCCTGCGTCGATCTGAACTCCATCCCGGTGGACCAGATTGCCTCTGTGGAAATTCTGAAAGACGGTGGCTCCGAACTCTATGGTGCGGATGCGGTTTCCGGCGTTATCAACATCAAGCTGAAGCATAATCTGACAACCGGCAGCATTCAGGTGCGCGGCGGGATCAGCAGCTATGGTGATGGTCAGTCTGGCAAGATTTCAGGCTTCAAAGGCTTCAATTTTGACCATGACCGCGGGAATATCAGCATCTTTGGTCAGTATATGACCACCAGCCCGATCTATCAGCGTGACCGCCAGTGGTCCCGTCTGCCGTGGAACGCCAACGTGGCTCCGGGTGAGACTGTGCCTTACGGCAGCTCCGTTTCCACCGCGACGCGTGTGATGGTGCCGAACGCCGATGGCAGCACGACCAACCTTGTGAGCAACAACACGGGCGGTGGTGTAAACGGTTTCCACACTTTCGGGAATTCCGACCGCTACAACTTTGCGCGTGATGCGTCCATGACAAACTACCTGCAGAGCGGGAATTTGTCCGGGGATATGCATTACGATATCAACAAGCACTTCCAGCTTTATTCCAGCGTCCGCTATACGCATAAGGACGCCATGAATGAGATGGCGCCCAACCCGCTGACGGGTGCGTCTTACCCGTCCACCCTCAGCACGTCCTGGATCCTGCCCGCGGGTAACCCGTACAACTCATGGGGCGAAGATGTTTCCATGTATAAGCGGATGGCCGATCTCGGTAACCGTGAATACAAGGAAGGCGTTGATACCTATCAGGTGATGGGCGGCATGAAGGGCCAGATTGTTGGGAACTGGCAGTATGACCTTTCCATGACGTACGGCTCTTCCGTTGCGACCATGACCACCGACAACATGACGAACTATCGCAATGCGATGAACGTGCTGGGCACACAGCAGGTTGATCCGTCTGATGCGAACAGTGCTGTTATCTATAACCCCTCGGTCTGTACGTCGTCTCCGGGGTGTACGCTGATCAATCCGTTTGCGCCGCTCTCCCAGCAGGCAAAAGACTATATCGGGTATGCCCAGAACGATCACAGCTACTACCAGATGCGTGACTTCAACGCCCGCGTCTTTAACAACAAGCTTGTGAAACTGCCTTATGAGCACGGCGGAAACATCGGGATTGCAGGTGGCGTCGAGCACCGGAGCGAACAGGCAAGCTATACGCCGGATGCGCTGGCAGCCAATGGGGATCTGGGCGGTGGCGCCACCTATACCGGTGGTGGCTACAACGTGACGGAAGTGTATCTGGAAGGCAAAATTCCGTTGCTCCAGAACGCATTTCTTGCAAAAGACCTGACCATTGATGCGCAGGGCCGCTATTCACACTACAACACCTTCGGCAGTGCAGAAAACTGGAAGGTCGGTATTAACTGGGCTCCGGTTCAGGATATCCGCTTCCGTGCAACGCTGGGCACCTCTTTCCGTGCTCCCAACATGTCTGAACTGTTTGGTGGTCAGTCTATTTCCTATAACCCGGGCACGGATCCCTGTGCACAGGCCACCAGCTATGGTGCGGCCAGCGCTGCCGTCACGTCCAAATGTCTCTCTCAGGGTGTGAATCCTGCAAACTTTGTGAACGTCAACAGCGGGCAGATCCCGACGCTGACGGGCGGTAACCCGAACCTCCAGCCTGAAATTGGCCGGACATACACAGTCGGCACGGTGATCACGCCGCGCTGGGTGCCGGGCCTGATGGCCTCTGTTGAATACTGGCACTATACCGTGCAGCACATGATTAACACGCTGCCGGTGCAGTATGTGGCAGACCAGTGCTATACTGGGGCGGACCCGTCCTACTGCTCTCAGGTGCAGCAGCGTTCCACCGCCGGGCAGCTCACGCAGGTGAGCGATCTGTATGCCAACGTCGGCGGCCTGCGCACGAACGGTATCGACTTTGACCTGAGCTACCATATTCAGGTGACGCCGCAGGACTCCTTCACGCTGGAAAACAACTTCCAGCAGCTGGTGGGTTACCTCCAGCAGAACGAGCCCAACGGCCAGTGGAACAACTATGCAGGGCGTCTGTTCTATCAAAGCGGTTACGGGATGCCCCGTGTGCGTGACTACGCAACGATCACCTGGCACCATAACGACTTCAGCCTGCGTTACATGATGCACTATACGGGCGGGATGAAGTTTACCGATGGTTCAAGCGATCTGTCCTGCAAGGCATATGTCTACTGCAAAGTGCCGGGTATTTTCTCGCATGACGTGACGGTCAGCTATCGTCTCAACCGCTGGAACTTTGAAGGGGGTGTCAACAACATTCTCGACAAGAAACCGCCGTTTGTGCCGGATGGTGGGACGAACACGGCTCTGGCGATGTATTCCGATGAAATTATCGGCCGCTATGTGTTCCTTCAGGCCGGGGTTCAGTTCTGATTTGTAATGAAGTCCGGAACGACCTAAAGACAATAAGAGGATGTGATTATGCCTGGTCCCGTGCCAGGCATAATTGTTTGTATGATTTGCAGGGAGACTAAGGGCGTGTTTTCACGATATTATCTGTCTGGTCTGGGGCTGGCCTGTGTGCTGGCGGCCAGCACGGCAAGCAGTGCGGCTCTTGCGGCATCCGCACCAGGAACGGTAAACCCTGCGCAGGCTGCTCCCTCCGCACCCTCTGCCAGCGCGGCTTTTGCCGCTTTGCTGGATGAAGAATGGCAGTATCAGCTCCGCTCTTCCCCTGAACTTGCCACCACCATCGGGGATTATCGCTATAACAGGCAGTGGACTGACTATTCTCTCGAGCAGATTGCGAGAGATAAAGTCACGACAACATGGTTTTTGAAGCGGTTTGAAGCAGTAAATCCGGCTGCACTGACTGAGCAGGAGCAGATCAGCCGCGCGATGATGATCCGCCAGCTTCAGGACAAGCTGGATGGGTTTGCGCTCAAAACTTACGAACTGCCGATTGATCAGGTGCAGGGCGTGCAGTTGATGCTGCCGGGCTTTGTATCCTCCATCCCGTTTGAAACAGCCGCACAGTATCAGGATTATCTGAACCGTCTGCATGCACTGCCCACAGTGCTGGCGCAGTTGAAAGTCCTTGCGCAGCAGGGGGTGAAGGACGGTCTGGTTCCGCCGCGCTATCTGCTGGAAAAAGTGGTGACGCAGCTCGAACAGGTTGCTGAACCGGCGGGTGTGAAAAATGTGTTTGGCCAGCCGGTGGAAACATTCCCAAAAGGGATTTCTCATGCACAGCAGGTCCGCCTGAAGCAGGCCATTCTGAAAGCGGTTGATACCGAGGTGCGTCCCGCCTTTGCCAGCTTCGCACAGTTTGTCAAAACGGATTACGTCCCGCACGGCCGTGAGCATGAAGGTATCTGGTCCCTGCCGAATGGCGATGCGCTGTATCGCTACGCCATCCGGGTACAGACCACCAGCCCGATGGCACCGGAGGATATCCATCAGCTTGGTCTCCAGCAGGTGAGCAAGATTGAAGGGCAGATGACGGATATTGCCCACAAACTCGGCTTTGCCGATCTGGCGGCTCTCCGGGCGTCTGTGGCGCATGACCCGAAGCTGTACGCAAAATCCCGCGAGGAAATTCTGGAGAAATATCGCGGCTATATCGCGCAGATGTGGCCCGCACTGCCGCGTATTTTTAACAAAATTCCCACCACAAAGCTGGAAGTCCGCTCTGTGGAAGCCTACCGCGAGGCAGATGCGGCGGGGGCCGAGTATCATCAGGGTACGCCGGATGGCTCGCGTCCGGGGATCGTGTTCGTCAATACAGGGGATTACGACAAGCGCGATCTCTATACGATTGAAGATACGGCGTATCATGAGGGTGTGCCAGGGCATCATTTCCAGATTTCTCTGGCGCAGGCCATGCCGCTGCCTGCGTTCCGTCAGCAGGGGGCCTATAACTCCTACGTGGAAGGCTGGGCGCTGTATGCGGAAGGTCTGGGGAAAGAACTTGGTTTTTATCAGGATCTCTACAGTGACTATGGCCGTCTGAACGGGGCGTTGCTGCGGGCGGATCGTCTGGTGCTGGATACCGGGGTGCATTACAAACACTGGACGCGCCAGCAGATGAGCGACTTCTTCCACGCGCATCCGCCAACCAGTGAGCCGGATATGCAGGCGGAAACAGACCGCTATGTTGCGTGGCCGGGGCAGGCGCTGGGCTATATGCTGGGCCAGCAGACCATTCTGAAACTGCGTGAAAAAGCCAGAACCGAGCTGGGGGACAAGTTTGATATCAAGGCGTTCCATGACGTTATTCTGGGGAACGGGGCAATGCCGCTCGACCTGATGTCTGATCTGGTTGAAAAATGGATTGCAAAAACCAAAGCATCCTGAGCGACGGGCGGTTTTTTACGTTTTTCTGGTAGCGGCAGACGGGAGACCGGGCCGCTACCGGAAAATTCTGCTGGCCTCCGGGCGTTGTGCTGCATAAGTTGCGCGCATGTTCAGGTGCCGTGTTCTTCCGTCTCTCACTCTGAAATCCGGCCTTTCTGGCGGGTGCGTTCCGCGTGCCCGGAGGGAAGGCTGAGATGTCTCTGGAAAATCTTGCCAGAACACTGGAAGGCTCAGGGGCGTATCGTGTGCTGCGTCGGCTGCGCCCGCACTGGCTGGAAGCAATGCCCAAAGGCCGCCGCGTGCGCAAAGGTCTGTTTCTGGACCTTGAGACCACAGGACTGGACGCGGCGCTGGACGAAATTATTGAAATCGGGATGGTGCCGTTTGCCTACACGCTGGATGGCGGCCTGATTGGCGTTCTGCCAGCATTCAGCCGCCTGCGTGAACCCTCAGTCCCGGTGCCGCAGCGGGTGACGGAACTGACCGGCCTGACGCAGGAGCAACTGGCCGGGCACAGCATCACCCCGGAAGAGGTCGCGGCTTTTGCGGCAGATGCTTCTCTGATCATCGCGCATAATGCCGCATTTGACCGGCCGTTTATTGAGGCCTTTTGTCCGGCTTTTGCCGAAAAGCCGTGGGCCTGCTCCATGGCAGATGTACCCTGGGATGCGGCCGGGTTTGAAGGCCGGAAGCTCGGCTATCTTGCCATGCAGGCCGGGTTCTTTTTTGACGGGCACCGCGCTGCGGATGATTGTCTGGCGAGCCTTGCGCTTCTGGGCTACAGCGGCTTTCCCGAAGGGCGCACGGCTTTGTCTTTCCTGCTGGACCGGGCACGCGCGGTCTGGGTGCGGATCTGGGCAACACAGGCCCCGTTTGAAAGCAAGGAGACGCTGAAAGCCCGTGGCTACCGCTGGAATGACGGGATGGATGGGCGGCCCAAAGCATGGTTTATCGACCTGCCCCCTGAAAAAAGGGAGGAGGAAGAGGCCTTTTTGCGGGATGAAATTTACCGGCGGGATATTGAGCTTACTGTGAGCACGATAAAAGCCACTGACCGCTTTACAAGCCGGGTTTAGGGATAACGTGCCGAAGATTTTCTGGAGTGTGACGGGGCTGCTCTGTCTGCCCTTTGGGGCACTATTGACTGTGGCAGAGGCCGCAACCTGCCCGGACCTGTTTGCAAAAGGTTTGCCTCCTGCGGTTCTTTCTGAAACCGCGCGGGGCGGGACGGTCATGCTGTGTAATGATCAGTATGCCGTGCTGGCATCAGAACAGACACGCGGGCCACTCTGGTCCGCGGAAGATCTGACGGAAGAAAATCTGGAAATTGCAGACCGGATGCAGCGGCATGACAGTTTTCAGCCGGATACCCGTCTGCCGCTGTCCATGCAGGCCTTTACCTCTGATTACACCCGCTCACATTATGATCGTGGGCACATGACGCCCAGCGGGGATGCTGCTGGCGCCGCAGCTCAGAAGCAAAGCTTTCTGCTTTCCAACATTGTGCCACAAACCCCGGAGCTGAACCGCGGCCCGTGGGAAGGGGTGGAAAGTGCGGTGCGTGGCTGGGCGCGGGAAGAGGGTGAAATTTTTGTAGTCACCGGGCCGGGCTATGACCCGGACCAGAGCCAGGCGATTGGCACCCACCGCATCCCCGTTCCAGCCGTCACATGGAAAGCGGTCTACGACCCGGCGGGGAACGGTACGGGGGCTTATGTCTGCCTGAATACTGCTCATCCGTCCTGCCGGATTACCAGCGTGGCGATGCTGACCCGGCTGGTGAATATCGACCCGTTTCCTGCTCTGCCTGCAAGTATGAAGGACCATGTGGCAGGCATGCCGCCCATCCGGGAGAGTCCGTATGCTCTGGCAAAGCAGGACCGCACCCGCAAACTGTTGAAAGAATGGGGGAAGAAAGCAGCGCAGAAGGCTCTGCGGGCGCTCGTAAAGTCTCTGGTGCCGTAGAAGTGTAGGGTTTCAGGGGGCCGGGCGCGGAGCCAGAACACGGCAGGCTGCCAGATCCCACGCGGCACACCCGACAGATTTGAAAAAGACAGGTCGCCCTGCGGGGGGAGGATTACGCAGGGCAGAGGCCAGTGGCCGCACGGTTTTCCAGTCAATCCCGGCCTGAATCAGGTCCCCCGCTTCCCCCGGTGCGCCGATCGGATCATCCACATAGACAACGCTGTTCCGGACGATAGTCGGCCCGACTTCAATCATATCCGGCTGAAAGGCCCCCACGCCGACAACCAGACACGCAGGATCTGGAGGGCCGTCATATAAAATCTCCCGGCTGCTGGTTACTGTCAGGACGACGTCAAAAGGCGGTTCGTCCGGCTGTTCGGGCCGGATTGTTAACGGCAGATCTGTCTGTTGCTGGCAGAAGGCGGACGCAGATTCCGGGCTGCGGGCGCGTACAACAAGCGTGATACTTGGATAGAGGGCCGCAAAGGCCTCACAATGGGCGCGCGCCTGTGTGCCGGTGCCGATCATCAGCACACGATGGACGGGACCTCTGGCCAGAAGCCGGATACCCAGCAGGCTGACGGCTGATGTGCGGCGCATGGTAACGGTTGGCCCATCCAGAGAAAAAAGCAGCTCTCCGGTGTGGGTGTTCGCGCAGGTGACCTCCCCCTGAATGGTCGGCCGGGACGTGCCTGCGTTGTCCGGGCAGAGCGTCAGCAGCTTGGTAACCAGAAGATCCTGACTGACGGAGGGCATGTTCAGCAAAAGCGTGGAACTGTGCGGAGCAGGCGTAATACTGCGCTCGGGGCATATCACAGCGCCGTCCGCATAGGCCTGAACGGTTTGTGCCAGTGCCTCGACCAGATCAGGAAAGGGGAGGGCTTCGCACGTCTGGGTGGCGGAATAATGCTTCATCAGTCAAACAGGCCGGCAGGAGGTGGCAGGAACGCTTAACGGTCAATATGCCCCAGATCCTGCTGGGGTGAAATAATATCCCGCACTTTCTGTTTCAGTTCTTTGGGGCCAGGAAAGCCGCCGTCACGTTTGCGTTCCCAGATCAGATGATTGTCCACATGGATTTCAAACCGGCCTCCGCTTTCGGGCACCAGCGTGACGCCGCCCAGTGCGTCTCCAAACGTGGACAGCAGTTCCTGCGCCATCCATGCCGCCCGCAAAAGCCAGTTGCATTGTGTACAGTAATAAAGGGTGATGCGCGGCTTGCTATGCGTCATGCCGGGTTCTCTTTTTGAAATAGGGGACGCGTGTCCCGTCTTTCATGCCATGTCTCCCATGTCTTTGCCAGACGGGAGACATGGCGGATTACAGGCGGTCTGCTGGTGCGGCCATATCAGATTATGAGAGCCGTGCCAGGTTTACGCCTGCGGGCAAGAGGTTATTCCGGTATTTTTGTGATCTCTTCAGCCGCGGTGGTGAGGATCTGGGTGATACGTTTAAGGGCTTCGGGTGAGCAGCCACGTTTGCGCATCATTGCCTGTTTGAGGGCATGCCGGGCCTGATGCAGGGTATCGGCGGCTTCCGGGTCGACCGCGTTCACACCGGCAAAGGCTTCCCGGACTTCACTCATACGGCTGCCGATGCGGGCCAGTGTTTCCAGAATCCCATCGGCCTGTTCCCGGTTTTTTTCCAGAAAGGCGCGCCCTTCATCCGTCAGGCTATACAGCTTGCGGTTGCCCTGCTGCGTGACGGAGGTGTGGTCAATTTCCTCCAGATAGGTGAGGGCCGGGTACACCATGCCGGGGCTTGGGGCATAAAAGCCGCCGGATTTTTCTTCCAGCAGGCGAATGAGTTCATACCCATGCGCGGGCTGGTCCGCCAGCAGGGCGAGCAGGATAAGCTGGAGTTCCTCCGAGCTGAGTTTGCGGCCTCTGGGGAAGTCTCCCCCGCCGGGGCCGCGCCCAAACCCGCGCCCGAAACCACGGCCAAAGCCGCGACCACCGGCAGGGTGTCCGCCGCGCGGTCCTGCGGCATAGTGAGAGTGATGGAAGGGGTGAGAGTGTTTTTCTGTGTTCATCATGTCTTACGATATAAATATCTTAAGATAGATTTCAAGACTTATTTTTAGATTTAATTCTCAGACCGTATCCGGCTTGTGCAGAATGATGGCTTGATCTGGCTTTCACTCTCTCGCATCATTAAAAAATGTGTAGCAGATCAAGCTTTTATCCGGCTGGCGCGGCAGGACTGGCGCTTGTGGGGTTTCTCTCAGCCCCGTCAGCTTTCGCGCAGGGCGCAGCAGGCGTTCAGCCGTCCCGAGCCGAGCAGGCCCTTATCAACCGTCAGATTGCGGCGATCCGGAGTCCGCAGGGTCGCGCTGCGGTGCAGAACCAGAGTCTGGTCTGGAAAATGACGACCTTTCTCTGCCAGAAAGCCGCCCGTGCGCCGCTGAAGCGGCTGGGAGCGGGAGACCGGTTCTTTTTGCAGGATGATCAGCCGGATAGTCAGGTGCTGGTTAGCCCGTCTCTGCTTGAAGGGCGTGGTCAGTTCCGGCACGCGGACGGCATAAGCTGGACGTCTTTCAGATGGTTCTGCCATCTCAACCCCAGGACCGCAGCAGTGCAGCGTTTTGAGGCAACGCCTTTTACGCGCACGGAGGCTGCGGCTGCGCCGTCACCCCCTGCCGGGCAGGTTCCTGCCTGCCAGCCTGTGCAGATGGATGTCACGCTGGACAGTCGGAACGGTGCGTTTGATGGCATGTCCCAGTCCGGCACCGTACTGGTCGTCAAAAATACAGGTCCTGCCGCCTGCATCATGCCGCCGGTGCCACTGGTGCAGTTTGAGGACGCAGCGGGGAAAAAACTTCCGGCGTTCAGGCGGGAGAATGTGCCATCCCGCAGGCCCGGCCCGCACGGGGCCAGTGCCCGGCAGCATGTTGTCCCCGTCCGCGTGGAAGCAGGAGCTATCAGAGAGGCAACGCTGCACTGGGTCTCGGGGGAGGTGTTTGATGACAGCCATAACTGTGTGCGGCCTGCGCAACTTGTGCTGAAGGTCGGGCAGGGGGAGAAAAAGGTGCCCTTTAAAGGCCAGATCTGTGCGGCTGCCGGGTCACCTCAGAGTTTTGACCAGAGTCCCTTACAGGCGCATACGGATGCGCAGTAACTTTCTGAAAAGGCTGACTGTGCGAGGTATGCAGTGTTTCTGCGGCAACTGACTTATCTGATTGCGCTGGACCGGTGCCGTCACTTCTCGCGTGCGGCGGAAAGCTGCGGGGTGTCTCAGCCAGCTTTATCCGCCGGGATCAGGCAGCTTGAAAACGAGCTGGGGATTACCATTATTCAGCGCAACCGGCGCTTTTATGGCCTGACGGAAGAAGGCAAGCGCGTCCTGCTCTGGGCGCGGCAGACACTGGCCGCGCTGGATGGCCTGAAGCAGGAAGCCGCTTTTGCGCAGGATATTGCCGGTGGCTCTCTCTCCATTGGCGTCATGCCGCCTGCCATACAGGTTGTGCCCCTGTTGCTGGAAAGCTTTCGCACAGCCGTGCCCGCGCTGCATGTGGACGTAAAGGTCTATTCCAGCACGGATATCACACGCATGCTCCGGGAGCATCATCTGCAACTGGGGATTATGTATCTGGACCAGTTGCCGGGGGATGGTGTGTTTGAATCCCGCGCGCTGTATGCGGAGCAGCACGTGCTGGCGGCGGCTGGCTCCGTTCAGCTCCCGGCAGGCAAGGATTGTAGCTGGGAGGAGCTTGCAGCTCTGCCGCTTTGTCTGCTCAGCCGTAATATGCGCAGCCGGCAACTGGTGGATGCCGGGTTCAGGGATGCGGGCGTCACCCCGACTGTCATGCTGGAAACCGATGCGCTGGAACTGCTGCATGCAGAACTGCTGGGCGGGCGTCTGGCAAGTATCCTGCCGGTGGCGGCGTTGCCTGAGCGTGTCGGGCTTTCCGGCCTCCAGCTCCGGCGCATCAGCGGCTGTGCCTCGCCCGATGTCGGGCTGGTGCGGCTGAGCCAGCCCAATACCAGCAAGCTGCTGACGCGCCTTTGGGATGTTGCGCAGACACTCAGCATGGCAGACATTTATCTGGTCTGATAAGCAGGCTTTATAAGTTTATCATTACAAACATTTGGACGAAGGCCCCCGGTTTTTCGCATTGTCCCGCTTCGTGCAGGAGGGGGTGCCATGCGCCGGGATAATGTGATGATGGCTCAGAGCATGGCCGGGCCGGAGGGAGGTCTGCTGGGCAGACTGCTCCGGGGCAGCCAGCGTGCCCGCCTGCGCACCAGGCTGAGCTGGCTGCTTGAACCCTCAGCCATGGATCTGGTCTTTGCTGTCCGGTCCTCTCTGGCGGCTGTTCTGTCTCTGCTGATCGCTATGGGGATGGAACTGGACAGCCCGCAGTGGGCGCCGCTGACGGTCTGGGTTGTCGCGCAGTCCTCGCGCGGGGAAAGCCTGGCCAAGGCCCGGTGGCGTATTGCGGGGACAGTGCTGGGCTGTTGCATTGGTGTGGCCCTGATTGCGGCCTTCCCACAGGCATCAGCCCTGTTTTTCTTTAGCCTCGCGCTGTGGATCGGTCTCTGCTGCGGCGGGGCCACCTTTCTGGAAAGTTACCGGGCCTATGGCTTAGTGCTGACAGGCTTTACCTCTGCCATTGTGGCCACTGGGGCTATTGCACAGCCGGACGAGGTTTTTGATATCGCCATGGCGCGCGGCACCTACATTATTCTGGGTGTGGTGTGTGAGGCTCTTCTGGCCGTGCTGTTTATGCCAACCCTGCAAACACAGGCCCGCAAACGGCTGCTGGACCGGCTGAATGGTGCGTTTCAGACTGTGCGGCAGGTCGTGTCAGATCTGGTCAGCGGGCGTGCAGATGCCCAGACACAGGGGCAGGTGCTGACAGACTTAATGGCGGCCAATGCGCGTATTGAATTTGATGCGCTGGAAATGGGGCCACGCACCCATGCAGCGGACCACGCACACGCAGCCGTTGCTGCCATGATGATGGTGCTGGCCCGTGCACGCGGCGTTGCGCTGCTGGAACGCAACGCGCAGGCCGGGCAGGGGGAGGTGCCGCTCCCGGCCTCCCTTTATGGGGATTACGATGTTGCGCGCCAGCATATTGACGCCTGCGCACATCCAGAACGAGGAGACCGCTTTCGTTTTAAAATGACGTCCCGCCGCCATGCGCTGGAAGCCGTTGAAAATGGCGTGCGCGCCTGTTTTGGTATTCTGGCGGGGTGGCTGGTGTGGGAGGTTACGGGCTGGCCTGCGGGGGCGGGATTTATCTCCTTTGTGGCGCTTGTTTATGGCCTGCTGGCTACGCGGGAAAATCCTGTTCTGGCCTCCACCCCGTTCCTGAAAGGCGCCTTATGGTGTGCTTTTGCGGCGGCTATTTATGCGTTCTGGATCATGCCTGCGATTACGGCACCGGAAGTCCTGATTGTGATGCTGATGCTTGTCATGACCATTGGCGGGCTTGCGGCCCGTAAACCGGCAACGGCGGGTTATGCGTTTTCCTTCAACATGTTTCTGCCGGTCCTGATTGGCCCCGGGAACCAGAGCCGCTTTTCTGAAGTGGCTTTTCTGAACAATGCTCTGGCTTTTCTGGTTGCGGTGACGTTTGTGGGCTGGACGTATCGCCTTGTGCTGCCCTTCCGTGTGGACTCTCACATGCGGCGCACGGAACGGTGGGTGGCGCAGCGGCTGAAAGCTCTGGCGGCTCCCGCCAGCAGAGTGACGGTGCATCAGTGGCTTTCAGAAAATGCATCCAGCCTTGTGCGTATTTTACGGAACGCGCAGGGCGTGCCGCAGCCTGTCCGGCTGGCTTATATGCAGATGCAGTTTCGCGCCATGACGATGGGCATGCATATTGTCTTTCTGCGGGATGTCGCGAAGGACCCCGTTCTGCCGCAAGGCGCGCGGCGGGGGCTTTTGGTATTTTTGCGGAAGTGGGGGCAGACAGGTGCAGATGCTACGGCATGGGCTGCGGTGACGGAAGGATGGTTGCTGCGCCAGAGGCCGGGTGCTCCGTTTGAAGTGCAGGAGATACTCCAGAAGGCCGCAACCAGCCTGCGTATTCTTGCCGCTGAGCGCCGGGATGATGGCGCGTCCTGAAAACGGGTGTGTTTCTTGAGAAGGTTGGCTGCTGCACAGGCAGCGCTGCGGCAGGAAGATTTTGTAAAAAAACGGGGAAGGTGCCATTTTCTGCTGGTGCACACGGTGCAGGCAGAAAGGATGAGCCTCGTGAAAGTCAGAAAAACTGGTAAAAAAGGTCTTGTTTTTAAAGCTCTGACCGGGCTGGAACTAGCGTTTGTTGCGCTGGAAATTGTGGGCGCGGGGGGTGTATGGACGGCACAGTCCGCAACCGCTGGCACCTTGACTATTCCGTTGCACCCGGCAGCACAGGTGCAGAAAACCAGCACTGTTTATCGCTGCTCCGGCGCGCAGGAACTGCTTGATAAACTTCCCAAACCGTTTGTGTCCGTCACGTATCTGAACGCAGGTGCCGTCAGTCTCGCCGTGTTGCAGGTGGAAGGGGAAACGCAGGTTTTCTCGAACGTGATTGCCGCATCCGGAGCGCGCTACACCGCAAACCGTTTTGAATGGTGGAGCAAGGGGGATACGGCGTTTTTCTCGGAAGTAGGGCTGGAGGCCGCCAGGCCACTGACCTGTGAGGCCATCCATCCGGCATCTGCGCGTCATACGCGCTGAGTGATGCTCTTTCTTGAAAAAGGTAGCCGGAGTTTCCTGCATGACCGGCAACTTGGCTGCTCTCTGGCGCTTGTCGCCGGGGCGGTCAATGTTGCTGGCTTTTTAAGCGTCGGGTCCTACTGCGCTAACATGACGGGGAACGTCACGGCCTTTGCCATAGGGTTGCAAAAGGGGCAGGCTGAGGTTGTGCTGACCTGTCTGGCCTTGATTGTCAGCTTTTTTGCAGGGGCAATGCTGTGTACGTTTCTGGTCAATGCCGGGCGCAGGCATGGGCAGAAAGCCATTTATGCCTACAGCATCCTGCTGGAAGGGGTGTTGCTGGCCTCTCTTGATCTGGTGCAGCTTTTCTGGCTGCCGCCGTCCGGCCATAACGTCCTGCCGCCACTTGGGCTGAGTTTCCTGATGGGGCTGCAAAATGCCACAGTGACCCGTATCTCGGGGTCTGTCGTCCGTACGACGCATGTCACGGGGATGATTACCGATCTGGGCATAGAGCTGGCAGACTGGTTTGATGCGTTACGGCATCCGGTCGATCCGGACCAGCATGCGCGCACAGTGCAACGGCTGCGTCTGCACAGCAAAATTATTGCCTGTTTTATTGGGGGCGGCATGGCCGGAGCTTTTGGCTATACCCTCTGGCCCGCGTTCTTTCTGCTGGGCGTCGGGCTTGTGCTGATAGCCCTTGCCTTACCGGGTATTCTGGCCAATGCGCGCCCGGTAACGGCTTCCGGGCACTCTGCCTCTGAATAACTGCCCCCGGAGAGGCTGGATTATTTCAGAAAACCGACGATTTTTTCAGATTCGGAAACAATAGGCTCCGCAATGGCCTGTGCACGCTGAGCACCGGAGCGCAGCACGCTGGCCAGATGTGCTTCATCCTGCATCAGGCGGGTCGTTTCCTGTGCGATGGGGGCAATGGCGCTGACCACCACGTCGGTCAGAGCCTGCTTGAAGGGGCCGAACCCTTCGCCCTCGTGCCGGGCCAGAACCGCATCTACGCTCAGATCGGCAAGGGCTGCATAAATGGTGACCAGATTTCTGGCTTCCGGGCGGTCAGCCAGTCCGGCTGCGTCTGCGGGCAGAACGCCGGTGTCTGTTTTGGCGCGGCGGATTTTCAGGGCAATCGTATCCGCATCATCCGTCAGTTCAATCCGGCTCTGGGCGGAGGGGTCAGATTTTGACATTTTCTTGGTGCCGTCGCGCAGGCTCATCACACGCGCCGCGGCAGGCGGGATCAGGGCTTCCACAGCCGGGAAGAACTCAACCCCGTAATCATGATTAAACTTCTGGGCGATATCATTCGCCAGTTCCAGATGCTGTTTCTGGTCTTCCCCAACCGGCACGCGGGTTGCTTTATAGGCCAGAATATCCGCCGCCATCAGGCTGGGATAAACATACAGGCCTGCGGAATGATTTTCCCGGTCCTTCCCGGCTTTATCCTTGAACTGCGTCATACGGTTGAGCCAGCCCAGCCGGGTCACGCAGTTGAAAATCCATGCCAGACGCGCATGGGCGGACACAGCGGACTGGTTAAACAGAATGTGCTTCTCGGCATCAATGCCCGCAGCCAGAAGGATGGCGGCCTGTGTCAGCGTCTGGGTGCGCAGTTTTTCCGGGTCCTGCCACACTGTAATGGCGTGCATGTCCACAAGGCAGAAAACGCACTCATGGTCAGCCTGAAGGTTCACCCAGTTGCGGATGGCACCCAGATAATTACCAAGCTGTGGAATACCAGAGGGCTGAATACCGGAAAAAATACGTTGCATAAGATTACTCAGTGCCTGCGTCAGGAAGAGGAAAAATTCAGGGGAGGGGCGCTTTACGGTCCAGCTCTTCCCGCTCCTGTGCGACCATGCCTGCTGACTTCCGGGTGGTTCGTGCGGCGGCTACGTCTGCTGCGGTAATGTGCGGGGCGGGGCTGGTCTGCCCGC
The DNA here is from genome assembly GCA_008042585.1 of Drosophila punjabiensis. Taxonomy (NCBI): domain Eukaryota; kingdom Metazoa; phylum Arthropoda; class Insecta; order Diptera; family Drosophilidae; genus Drosophila; species Drosophila punjabiensis. Next base: position 45,063 of record VNJR01000196.1, read on the forward strand.
GGGAGGAGAGCCATGTCAGAATCTGCGCCACCTGTTCATCTTTCAGGTAGCGGAAGGGGGGCATTTCTGCCTCGTAAGGCTGGCCGTTGGCTTTAATTGGGCCGCTGACGCCGTTCATCAGCACATCCGCCAGATATTTCCGGCCTTCCGGCGTGCTGGCAATCCGGTCAACCCGCCCGACAAGCGGGGGAACAGCCCCGGGCATACCATCGCCGCCGTGGTGGCAGATGCCGCAATTTGTCCCATACAGACCGGCACCGCTTTTAGGCGTACAGGCTGTCAGGCAAAGCGTGGCTCCGGCTGCGGCAAGGAGCCGGGGGTAAAGCCGTCTGAAAAACGTCATGATGTTCAAAATACCTTGCCGGCTCCTCAAGGGAGCCGGTTGTGGTCGTCTTCCGGATTAGCGTGCGGAGGTCACACCCAGCAGCTGGATGCGGAAGATCAGCGGACTATCGGCCGGGATAACACCCATCGCCTTATGGCCATATCCCAGTTCGGGCGGGACATAGAGCATCCAAGTATCGCCCACATGCATCATTGGCAGGGCTTCCATCCAGCCTTTGACAAGGCCTTCAAGCGGCATCTGCATATAAGCGCCGTCCCCGTGCTGTTCGGAGCTGTCAAAAATGGACCCATCCGGCAGACGGCCTTCATAGATCAGCATCATGACGTCACCCGGGCGCGGCTGGTCAGCATCTTTCTTGCCGGATTGCAGAACCTTGTAGGCCAGCCCGTCCTTCAGCACCGTGACACCGGGCTGGCTGCGCAGCTTGTCAAGCTGCTGCATCGGGGTCAGCTCAGGTTCATCCTGCTTGTGGGAACCGCAGGCCGTAAGGGAAACGGCCATGCTGGCCGCAAGCAGATAGGGGGTGATGGGGAAACGACGGGTCATGGTCCTCTCGGTAATTCAGAAAGAATGACAGATGTCCAAAAGCTCAGAGTGTGCCGCCATTACGGCCAATCTGGGCTCCCAGTCTCAGACGCAGCGCGTTGAGTTTGATAAAGCCCTGTGCGTCTGCCTGATTATACGCACCTTCATCATCTTCAAACGTCACGACACGGGTATCATACAGGCTATTGGGGCTTTCGCGACCAACGCAAATCACATTACCCTTATAAAGTTTGAGGCGCACCCGGCCAGAAACGGACTGCTGGGAGGCATCAATCAGGGCCTGCAACATGCGGCGTTCCGGGGAGAACCACAGGCCGTTATACAGGATGCTGGCATAGCGCGGCATCAGGCTGTCTTTCAGGTGCATCGCCTCGCGGTCCAGCGTGATGGACTCAATGCTGCGGTGCGCCGTCAGCAGGATGGTGCCGCCGGGTGTTTCATAAATGCCGCGGGACTTCATGCCCACAAAGCGGTTTTCCACCAGATCCAGACGGCCGATGCCGTTGGCTTTGCCCAGTTCGTTCAGGCGCGTGAGCAGCGTTGCCGGAGACATGGCAACACCATTGATGGCCACCGGGTCCCCGCTGACAAAATCAATGGTAATTTCTGTCGCAACGTCCGGCGCGGCTTCCGGGGAGATGGTGCGCTGGAAAACAATTTCTTCCGGTGCAATGGCCGGGTCTTCCAGCAGCTTGCCCTCGGACGAAGAGTGCAGCAGGTTCGCATCGACAGAGAACGGCGCTTCACCACGCTTGTCCTTGGCGATGGGGATCTGGTTTTCTTCCGCAAAGGACAGCAGACGGGTGCGGGACGTCAGGTCCCACTCACGCCAGGGGGCGATGACCGTGATATCCGGCTGCAGGGCATAATAGGCCAGCTCGAAGCGAACCTGATCATTGCCTTTGCCGGTTGCGCCATGGGCAACGGCATCCGCGCCGACTTCACGCGCAATTTCAATCTGGCGTTGTGCAATCAGGGGGCGGGCAATGGAGGTGCCCAGCAGATACTGGCCTTCATACAGCGTATTGGCCCGGAACATGGGGAACACGAAGTCTTTGACGAAGGTTTCGCGCAGATCTTCGACAAAGATATCCTTCACGCCGAACATTTCGGCTTTCTTGCGGGCCGGTTCAAGCTCTTCGCCCTGACCGAGGTCAGCGGTAAAGGTGACGACCTCACACCCGTAAGTCTTCTGCAGCCAGCGCAGGATGACGGACGTATCAAGGCCACCGGAATAAGCCAGCACAACCTTTTTGACATCTTTTCTGGCGGCAGTAGAGGCCATGAGGCGGGTCTCCTGAATCTGGTAAAATGAATAAAGTTCGAACAGTGTCCTAGCACCAGCGCGGGACGGGAGCCAGAGCCCATCCCCCGCTGAGTGCGGTCTGATAAAGAAAAATCAGCCTTGCGAGGCGCGGACGCGCTCACTTTCGGTTTTAAGCTGTCCGCAGGCGGCCAGAATATCCCGCCCGCGGGGGGTGCGGATGGGCGATGCAAAGCCTGCGGCCATGATGATCTCCGCAAACTTGTTCTGCTGTTCCCGCGTGGAGGGGCGGTAGGCGCTGCCCGGCCAGGGGTTGAAGGGAATGAGGTTGACCTTGGCGGGGATGCCGGAAATCAGGCGCACAAGCTCACGTGCATCGGCCTCACTGTCGTTCACGCCACGCAGCATGATGTATTCAAACGTGATGCGGCGGGCATTGCTGGCTGCCGGATAGCGGCGGCAGGCGGCAAGAACCTCTTCAATGGGGTATTTGCGGTTGAGCGGCACAATTTCATCCCGCAGGTCATTGCGCACGGCATGCAGGGAGACGGCGAGGTTGATCCCAAGCTCATCCCCACACCGGTCCATCAGCGGCACAACGCCGGAGGTGGAAAGCGTTATGCGGCGGCGGGAGAGGCCAATGCCTTCTCCATCCATAATAATCCGCATGGCTTTGGCAATATTTTCGTAATTATAGAGCGGCTCACCCATGCCCATCAGCACAATGGTGGAAAGCAGGCGTGGCGTATCCCCCTTGGGGCTCGGCCATTCGTGGTAGGAATCCCGTGCGGCCATAAACTGGCCCACAATTTCCGCAGCGCCAAGGTTACGCACCAGTTTCTGGGTGCCGGTATGGCAGAACGTGCAGGAAAGCGTGCAGCCAACCTGTGAGGAGATGCACACAGCGCCCCGGTCTTCCCGCCGGTCGGGGATGTAGACCGTCTCGGCTTCCTGCCCATCACGGAACCTGAAAAGAAACTTCCGTGTTTCATCCGTAGACGTCTGAACCGTAGTGGCTTCCGGGCGGCCCACAACAAACCGTTCCGCCAGCTTTTGCTGGAGCGGTTTGGCAATGCTGCTCATCTGGGTGAAATCCGTCACGCCCTGATGATAGATCCAGTGCCAGAGCTGTTTGGTCCGGAAAGGCTTTTCCCCGATTTCAACCAGAATATCGGTAATTTCCTCACGCGTCAGCCCGACCAGATCACGCCGCCCGTCCGGCAGCATGGCGGGAGGCGGGCTGAACAGCGCGGCTTTTGCCAGAATACGGGTCCGTTCCTCCGCATTGAGGGCCGCTGCCGCCTCGGCATCGTGCGACGGTGTGAAAGGAGCAGAATTACCTGAAGACATGAACGGAGCCACTACTGGAAGGGGAGAAAAAGCCCTTATAACAGAGAAGGGCCCGGCAGACACCGGACCCCTGAGAAATAATCCTGATCTTTCTGCGCCCTGTTACGGGGTATGAGCGGCACCGGCCTGTGATGGCGTGTTCTGCAGCCCGGCGCGCAGCCATGCCGCGATATTGGTTTTGGCGGGATCAATACCGCCCAGAATCGCGCTGATGGTCTGTGCCGAATATGCATCCGGCGTGGTATCGGCTGAAACCGGAAAAGACGGGCGGGGGATATCAAACGTCATGGCAGGCTGTTCTGCCTCGGTCGCGCCGCCTGCGGCGCTGGCCTGCTGGAGCCCGTCAGACTGAATATTGGCCACAACAGAAAGATGGTCTGCATCCGGATGCAGGCCGAAATACAGATACGCGTAGGAGGCTGCGGCCGAAAGCACGTCGCGCATGGCGATGCGATAACGGTTGTTTCCGTCAGACGGCATGGCGCTGGCATGGAGCGTTGCCGGGTCTGCGGAAATAACCAGCGTCTGGTTTTTCAGGTCATCCTGAAGTGTCAGCCCGTCCTGTTCATAACCGCGCAGCAGAGAACTGCCTGCTTCCGTCACGCTTTCCTGCACGGCAGGAGTGCTGGCAGCAGCGTTATAGGGACGAGGCGCAGCCTCGGCACCACCAGTGATGCCAAGCAGACCGGTTGTAACACCAAGCATCATGATGAGTTTACGCATAAGCGGCAGGCTTCCTTAATTTTTTCTATGAAGACGTGTTATTACTGAAGAATATGGCAGAAAAAGTGACAATTCGTCACGTTTTTACCGAAGTGACAGTAATAAAAAATCTTTTAAGGATCTGCTTTTGCGGGAGCCGGTAAGTCTAAAAGACTTTTTAAACAGTAACAGGTACCCGTTGCGCGGCAATCAGGAACTCGCGGTTCCCTTCCGGCCCGGTAATCGGACTGGCTTCAATGCCCAGCACAGACCAGCCGGGCAGGGTGCTCCACCAGTCATGGATCATCTGGCAGACACTTTCATGCACAAGCGGGTCACGCACCACACCTTTAGCACCAATCTGCTCACGGCCTGCTTCAAACTGAGGTTTGATCAGAGCGACAGCCCACGCATCATCCGCTGCTAAGGATAGCGCCGCGGGGAGAACAGTCCGCAAACCGATAAAGCTGGCATCACAGACAATGGCGGACGGAGCCTCGGGGATCAGCGTGCTGTCCAGATGCCGGGCGTTGCATTTTTCCATGACGGTGACGCGCGGGTCAGACCGCAATTTCCAGGCCAGTTGTCCATGGCCCACATCTACAGCGTAGACACTGCGCGCCCCGTTGGTCAGCAGGACATCGGTAAAGCCGCCTGTTGAGGCGCCGACATCCAGACAGACCCGGTCCTGTGCAGAAAGATTAAAATGCGTCAGCGCGTGGGCCAGTTTGCACCCGCCACGGGAAACCCACGGATGCTCCTGCCCACGCACGTCGAGAGGTGCGTCCTCAGCAAGCTGGTCGCCTGCTTTTGCAACCCGTTTTTCCCCTGTGAACACAAGCCCGGCCATAATCAGGGCCTGAGCTTTTGTTCTGCTTTCAACCAGCCCCCGGTCAACAAGCATCTGGTCAACACGACGGCGTGCCATCAGATCAGGCCGTCTGCTCCGTCAGAGCCACACCCAGCGCGCTGAGAGCGGTTTTGACGATGAAGGGCGCGGTGAGCCCGGCCTGCTCGTACTGAGCTTCCTGCGTGTTATGGTCGATGAAGATATCGGGCAGGGTCATGGGGCGGAAGCGCACATGGTCCAGCAGGCCGGTATGGGCCAGATGCTGGCCCACCTGCGCGCCAAAGCCGCCAATGGAGCCTTCTTCCAGCGTGATCAGCACCGCATGGTTGCGGGCCAGATTTTCCACCAGAGCTGTATCAATCGGCTTGGCAAAGCGGGCATCCGCCACAGTCGGGGCCAGCCCCTGTGCGGCCAGCATGTCTGCTGCCTTCAAGGCTTCCGCCAGACGCGGGCCAAGCGAGAGGATGGCAATGCCGCCTTTCTCCGCCCCGGCCTGACGGCCCATCTCGCGGATAATCCGGCCCTTGCCAATTTCCAGAACCTGACCTTCCGCCGGAAGCTCCAGCCCCAGACCACTGCCACGCGGGTAGCGCAGGGCAATCGGGCCTTCATCAAACTCGGCGGCGGTGGCCGTCATGTGCAGCAGTTCGACCTCGTCAGACGGGGCCATGATGCTGATACCGGGCAGGCAGCCCAGATAGGCGATATCAAAGGAGCCCGCATGCGTCGCGCCATCGGCGCCCACCAGACCGGCGCGGTCAATGGCGAAGCGGACCGGCAGCTTCTGCAGCACCACGTCATGCATCACCTGATCATAGGCGCGCTGGAGGAAGGAGGAGTAAATGGCGCAGAACGGCCGCAGCCCTTCCGTGGCCATGCCAGCAGCAAACGTCACGGCATGCTGTTCGGCAATGCCCACGTCAAAAAAGCGGTCTGGGTAGTTTTTGGCAAAAGCATCCAGCCCCGTGCCGGACGGCATGGCGGCGGTAATGGCCGTAATTTTGTCGTCCGTCGCGGCCCGGCGCACCAGTTCCCTGGCGAACACGGACGTATAGGACGGCGGCCCGGCGGGGCCTTTTTTCTGCTCCCCGGTGACGACGTTGAACTTGGCGACGGCGTGATACTTGTCCCCGGCTTTTTCCGCCGGGTTATAGCCGTGGCCCTTCTTGGTCATCACATGCAGCAGGATGGGGCCGTTATCCGTATCGCGCAGGTTGCGCAGGATCGCGACAAGCTGCGGCAGATCATGCCCGTCCACGGGGCCGACATAGTAAAAGCCCAGCTCTTCAAACAGCGTGCCGCCGGTAATCATGCCGCGGGCATATTCATCCGCCTTGCGGGCGGTGCGTTCCACCGGAGCCGGGAGCTTCTTGACGACTTTCCCGGCCAGTTCGCGCAGGCCCATGAACTTGCGGGAGGACATCAGGCGGGAGAGATAGTTGGACATCGCGCCCACCGGCGGGGCGATGGACATCTCGTTATCGTTGAGAATGACGATCAGACGTTCCGCGCCGGGCCCAGCCACGGCGGCGTTGTTCATGGCCTCATACGCCATCCCGGCGGAAATGGAGCCATCGCCGATCACGGCGATCACGCTGCGTTCGTGGTAGGACGGATCTTCCTCCGCGCGGAGGCGGTGCGCCACGGCCATGCCCAGACCGGCGGAGATGGAGGTGGAGGAGTGCGCCGCGCCGAACGGGTCATACTCACTCTCGGACCGGCGGGTGAAGCCGGACAGGCCACCCGGCTGGCGCAGGGTGCGGATGCGGTCACGGCGGCCGGTGAGGATCTTGTGCGGATAGGCCTGATGGCCCACATCCCAGATCACTTTGTCCGCCGGGGTGTCGAACACGGCATGGAGGGCGACGGTCAGTTCCACAACGCCCAGAGAGGCGCCCAGATGGCCGCCGGTGGTGGACACGGCGTCAATGGTTTCGGCCCGCAGTTCATCCGCAACCTGTTTGAGCTGCTCAACCGAAAGGTTCCGCATGTCAGACGGGTAGCTCACCCGGTCCAGCGCAGGAAAACGGCCAAGGGTGGGAATCCGTGGCGGTGCATTTTTGTCGTGAGAACTGTCCATGCGATCGTTTCCATCTTCTTGCTTTTAGGAAGCGCAATGCCGTCCTGAATTAAGGCGGGGCGGGATTTCGTTGCCTTGAGTGTGTCTTAACGTCGCGCGAAATATTTTCACACATCGCGTATAGTAAGGCGTTTTGGTTTAATGTTTCTGGGCTGAACGCAAGCCTGTAATCAAAACTAACTCCATATTGTGTCTTTTTTGCAACAGGTTTTGAAAAAGGCTTGAGCTTGACAAACGAGCCAACCTATATGCAGGCGAACAGTTCCATACGTGATTATGCGCACAGCGTCTGCACTGGCTGTGACACGGTGTGCAGGGGCTGATTGCCCGGCATGGTCACGTTCTGACAGATTATGAAGTGTCTCACTCAGTTATGATGCAGGCGTCTCAGATGCGCCGGAGCGGGGGTTTATGGCCGTACCTATAATGCAGGCCGTCAGGGTCGGCAGTTATGTCGTCAAACAGCACATCACCGGGCGCAAGCGCTATCCGCTGGTTCTGATGCTTGAACCACTTTTCCGCTGCAATCTGGCCTGTGCCGGGTGTGGCAAGATTGATTATCCCGCAGCCATCCTCAACCAGCGCATGACCGTGCAGGAATGTCTGGATGCGGACGCGGAAGCAGGCGCACCCGTTATTGCTGTGGCCGGGGGTGAACCTCTGCTGCACAAGGAAATGCCCGAGATTATCCGTGGCCTGATTGCCCGGAAAAAATACGTCTATCTCTGCACGAACGCCCTTCTGCTTGAGAAGAAGATGGATGAGTATGAACCCTCTCCCTTCTTCTCATGGGACGTGCATCTGGATGGCGATAAGTCCATGCACGATTCTTCCGTCTGTCAGGACGGCGTGTATGAACGCGCTGTTGCGGCCATTAAAAAGGCCAAGGCACGTGGGTTCCGTCTGTCCATCAACTGCACCCTGTTTGATGGTGCAGACCCCAAGCGCGTCGCCTCCTTCTTTGATGAAGTGATGGCCATGGGCGTTGACGGGATCATGACGGCTCCGGGTTACGCCTATGAGCGTGCGCCGGATCAGGAACACTTCCTGAACCGCCAGAAGACCAAGCAGCTCTTCCGTGACATCTTCCGTCTGGGCAAGGGCAAGAAATGGCGGTTTACGCAGTCTCCGCTGTTCCTGAACTTCCTTGCCGGGAATGAGCAGTATCACTGCACACCGTGGGGCAAGCCGCTGCGGAACGTCTTTGGCTGGCAGCGCCCGTGCTACCTGCTGGGTGAAGGCTACGCCAAGTCTTTCAATGAGCTGATGGAAGACACCAAGTGGGACGATTACGGCACCGGCAACTATGAAAAATGCGCCGACTGCATGGTGCATTCCGGGTACGAGTCCACGGCTGTGATGGATGCGGTGCGTCGCCCCTGGCACATTGCAAAAGTCGCTCTGTTCGGGCCGGAGACGGAAAAGCCGATGGCGCCGGAAATCTCCCTCGCCAACCAGCGCCCTGCTCAGTACGTCTTCTCCAAGCAGGTGGAAGAGCAGATGGAAGAAATTGCCGCACGCAAGCCCGCCAAGGCGCCGCGCGTGAAGGTCATCCGCACCGAGGCCGCCAACGCGGACGCAGTGCCGGCCAAAGCGGCCGCTCCTGTGGAAGCCACAGCGGCAGACTGAGCCTTTCTCTCAGTTCGCGACTCCATAAAGGGAGCGGTCTCTGCACAGAGGCCGCTCTTTTTTTGTCTGGGATTCCGGGCTGTTAAGGGTGTTTTTCCCCTGATTTTCTGCTCTGGCTGGCATACGCTGCCCGCATAAGAGTGGGGTCAAAAAGCTGTTTTCCGCATAAGGATGCGCTCTGGCAGGCATGGCCAGCGCATACTGGTCTCCAGCGCCATCATCCCGTATCGTGCTGTTTCCGTCGTCACGCAGGGCCACCGCATTCCATGACTGTTTCGATTCTTATTATTTTTCTGCTGGTTATTCTGAACGCCGTTTTTGCCATGGGAGAACTGGCGCTGATTTCGGTCAGAATGCCGCGTCTGGCCATTTTGCGGGAGCAGGGCATGCGGGGTGCTGACCGTGCCATGCGTCTGGCGGAAGATCCGCAGATATTTTTGCCCACGGTGCAGGTTGGCATGACGCTCGTCTCCATTCTGGAGGGGACATTCGGCGGTGTGCAGGTTGAAGCGCACCTGACCCCCATGCTGGAAAAAATTGATTTTCTCCGGCCCGTGGCGGCACAGGTGTCCATGGTGCTGGTGGTCCTGGCCATTACAGCCCTGATGCTGGTGTTGGGTGAACTGGTGCCCAAACAGCTTGCGCTGCGTGAGCCGGAAAAAATGGCGGCCCGTCTGGCTCTGCCGCTGGAAATTCTGGCAAACGCCACCCGGCCGGTGGTGTGGGTGCTGCGTCAGTCTTCCAACATTGTGCTGAAGCTGATGGGCGCGGGTGATGCCGTCAGCCAGACGCTGACGGAAGAAGAACTGAAAGCCTACATTGCCGAAGGTGCGCGCTCCGGGGTGCTGGAGCATGAAGAACGCACCATGATTGAGCGGCTGCTCCGTCTGGCGGACCGTCCGGTGCGTGCCATCATGACCCCGCGTAACGAACTTTACTGGATTGACCGCCACGCCGGGCGCGATGCGCTGATCAAGGCACTCAAACAGACAACCTATGCACGGCTGGTTGTGTGTGAAGGGGGGGTCGATAACCCCGTCGGGGTCGTTCTGGCCAAGGACATGCTGGACCGTATGCTGGATGGCATGCCTGTCTCAATCGAGGCGGGCCTGCGGCAGATGGTCGTGGTGCCGGACAGTATTTCCGCACTGGATATGCTGGAGCGGATGCGCAGCATTTCTCTGGGGATGGCCTTTGTTTTTGATGAATACGGCTCTTTTGAAGGCGTTGTAACGGCGTCTGATCTGTTTGACGCGATTGTGGGGGAAGCCCGGCACGAATCCTCTCAGGCGACGGATGCTCACCATGCGCCCACGCAGGAAGATGTTCTGCTGATGGATGGCACGGATTCCGCGGATGAAGTGAAGGACCGTCTCGGCCTGCGCGCCCTGCCGGATGAAGGCAGTTATCACACGCTGGGCGGCCTGATTCTGGCGCTGCTCCGCCGGGTGCCCGCTCTGGGGGATAAGGTGGTGTATTCCGGCTGGCTGTTTGAGGTGGTGGAAATGGAAGGTCGCCGTGTCTCGCGCGTACGGGCCAGCCGTCAGGTTCTGGCGGAAAACTGAAACCCTGAGAAAAAGCATACAAAAATGGCCTGAACAGCATGTCTGTCAGGCCATTTTTTATGTGGTCAGCTCTGCTATTAGACAGCGCTGCTGCGGTTACTGCTGCGTCTGGATCTGCACGGTGCCTGCATGCGGGGTAACAGGCCAGAAAGCGTGAGCAGTCTCCTGCTGTGCTTTTGAAATCTGGGTTTGAATCCACTGCATATATTCGTGCAGCCCACGGATGATGATGTCGTCCACTGTCTGGTCTGCAAGGGTTACGCGCAATTCCGCCACCTGTTCCTGTATGGGGGCGCAAAGGCGGCGCAGGCTGCCATGTCCGGCAAGTGTGCTGAGCGTGCTGTCCACAAGGCGCAGGCTGGTTGTCAGAGAGCGTGGAAAGGCATCATTTTTCAGCAGAAAGCCAACAACATTGGCGGGTGTTGTCGTCACGGGCTGTAAGCGGCGGAAGGCATGATAGGCCGCTGCCGAGCGCAGGATGGAGGCCCACTGCGTAATATCAATGTCAGACCCCACCGGCTCATGCCCCGGCAGGAGGGTATGGTAGCGGATATCAATCAGGCGGGTAATCTGGTCACTGCGTTCCAGATACTTGCCCAGCAGATAGAACAGCCACGCCTGATCCCGGTAGAGTGTGCCTTCAGTAATGCCAAAATGGCTCTGGCAGTCCTGCTTCAGGCGGTTGCACAGGCCGGACAGGCTGTTCATGCGGATATCGGATGGCTGAAGGTCCAGCACCCAGCGTGTAAAGACGTTAAGCTGCATCCACATTTCCGTTGAAATCAACGGGCGGACAGCACGCGCATTTTCCCGCACAGCATGCGCCATGGCTTTGATGGAGTTCGGGTTTTCCTTTTCCGTGACATAAAAGGCAATAACATCCTCTTCCGTGACGCTCTGATGGCGGGTGTAAAAACAGTCCTCATCAGAGTTGATTTGCAGGATGGTATCCCATCCCGGCTGGCCATCCGGCCCGCGCACAAAGCTTTCGGTTACTTCCAGAAGCCGGGCCAGATTTTCTATGCGCTCCATATAGCGCGCCAGCCACATCATGCATTCGCCGTAGCGGGAAAGCAGATTGTTCAGTCCCGGTTGCATCTCAAAAAGGCCTGCGGAAAGTTCAGTCATGATGCCAGCACCCACGTATCCTTGGAGCCACCCCCCTGTGACGAATTAACGACGAGCGACCCTTTACGCAGCGCCACGCGGGAAAGGCCTCCGGGCAGAACCCATGTGGAGCGGCCTGTCAGCGCAAAAGGCCGCAGATCCACATGCCGTGCTTCCACGCCATTCGGGCAGAGAGTGGGGCAGACGGAAAGATTAACAACCGGCTGGCTGATATAATTGCCGGGATTGTCTTTCAGCCTGTCGCGGAACTCCTCCAGTTCTTCCTGCGTGGCGTGCGGGCCGATCAGCAGACCATAACCGCCGGATTCACCAACTGGCTTGATCACCAGCTTATCGATATTGGCCAGTGTGTAGGCCAGTCCGTCCGGCTCCGCGCAGATATGCGTCTCCACACTGTCCAGAATGGGGTCCTGATCCAGATAATAGCGGATAATGCGGGGCATATAGGCATAAACGGCTTTATCATCCGCAACGCCAGTGCCCAGCGCATTGGCAATGGTCACGTTGCCCCGGCGGTAAGCCTCCACCAGCCCCGGCACACCCAGCATGCTCTCCGGATTGAAAGCCAGAGGGTCCAGAAATTCATCATTCAGGCGGCGGTAAATAGCATGGACAGGCCGCAGGCCCGCCACCGTGCGCATGTAGACACGGTGGTTTTCCACCACCAGATCCTTGCCTTCCACCAGCGGCACACCCATCTCGCGCGCCAGAAAAACATGCTCAAAATAAGCAGAATTATAAATGCCCGGAGAAAGCAGCACGACCTGCGGGTTCAGCACACCCTCTGGTGAGACCTCGCACAGGCTCTGGTGCAGTTTCAGCCCGTATTCTTCCACCGAGCGAAGCGGCAGGCCCGCGGCCAGATCCGGCATGAGCCGTAGCATCATATGCCGGTTTTCAATGACGTAAGAGACACCGGACGGCGTGCGGGCATTATCTTCCAGAATCAGAAAACGCCCGTTCTGATCACGGATCAGGTCTGTGCCGTTAATATGGACATACACGCCGCCCGGCACATCCAGCCCGACCATCGCTTCACAGTAGTTCGGGTTTTTCAGAACAAGATCGGCGGGGATAATGCCATCCCGCAGGATGGTGCGCTCATGATAAATATCATGCAGGAACAGGTTGATGGCCTGCACACGCTGCTGGACCCCGCGCTTAATATGGTCCCATTCCGCAGCGGTGATCACGCGGGGGATAACATCAAACGGCAGCACACGGTCGATCGCCTCGCGGTCGGAATAGACGGTAAAGGTAATGCCCAGACGGTAAAGCTGGGCTTCCGCAGCGTTGGTGCGGTGCCGCAGGTCCGCCAGGCTGAAATGTGCCAGACGGTTCTGCACCTCCCGCAAAGCGTGAGGAACCGTGTCCTTGCGGTTCATGAGTTCACAGAAGAAATCCGGAACATCATACGCGGCAAAAATACCGGCTGCCTGAGCGGGTGCATGGAGTGGCGCGTCATTCATACCCTGACTCCCGATATGAGGTCCGGCACTCCGGCTGATCAGGAAACCTGCGCCTCTGCATGCCGTGTTCGTTACGGTTAATGATTTAACACGAGCAGGATTTGGGGGCTTTGCCAAGCCGCAAAACAGAAATTTGTTCTTTTATCGGAATATCATGCGCAGGGGGCTGGTCTGCGATGGATTAATGCTGATACCGTATGCGCGTTCAGACGCCATAAGCGGTTTTTTCCGGTTTTGTGGCAGGAGAGGAGCAGGGCGTTTCCAGCATGCGCAGGGTGTTCAGGGCCATACCAGCATGAGTTCACACGTGCTGCTGACTCATCAGACCCGCTACCGGTATGACCGGCCCGTTTTTCTTGGCCCGCAGACCATCCGGCTCCGGCCGTCCCGTTCCGCCAAGACGCCTGTCCGGGCTTACGCGCTGCGGGTTGACCCGGCGGAGTGCCAGCAAAGCTGGCAGCAGGATGAGTTTGGCAATCAGGTTGCGGAAGTCGTCTTTGCTGAGCGTGTCACGCATTTTGATATCACAGTGCGACTTGAGGCTGATCTGAGCCCCAGAAACGCATTTGATTTCACGCTCGCGCCCGAGGCCCGTCACTGGGCACCGCCTGTTGCGCTGGACGCTGTTTCTCCTGCCGGATACGCACCCCTGCAACGCCAGCAGCAGGCTGCGCAGCAACAGCAGGCAGGAGCTGCCATGTTTGCTCCGCGGAGCGGGCTTTACTCGCCGGATGAGCAGGCCGCCCTTTCGGCCTATCGTGCAGCGCCTGCCGCGGGGCCGTATCTGCACGCCTTTCTGGCTGACTGGGTCAAAAAAGCATCGTGCGATACGCTGGACATGCTGGTTGCGCTCAATCGTGCGCTGGCAGGGCACATTGGCTATCAGGTGCGGCTGGAACCGGGGATCTGGAGCCCGGAAGAAACGCTGGCGCGTGAGACAGGCTCCTGCCGCGATAGTGCCTGGCTGATGATTGCCATACTGCGGCATCTGGGTTTTGCCGCCCGGTTTGTCTCCGGCTATCTGCTGCAATCCACCAGAACCGCGGAGGGGGAAGAAACCCTGACGTGTGATCTGCACGCCTGGGCCGAGGCCTTTCTGCCCGGCGCCGGATGGGTGGGGTTTGATACAACCTCCGGCCTGCTGACAGCACAGGGCCATCTGCCTCTGGCCGCAACACCGGCCCCGGAACAGGCCGCTCCCGTGAGCGGATTGCTGGACCAGTGCAACGCGACGTTTGATGTCTCCATGCAGACTGCCCGTCTGGTAATCCCCGAAAGCGTCTGACCTGCGGGTTTTTCTTGCGTTGAGGCACTGGACGCAAGAGAGTGACGGTTATGAGGCTTTTTACCTGTCAGTCCTGTGAACAGATTCTGTTTTTTGAAAATACAGTCTGTGAGCATTGCAAACATAAACTTGGCTATCTGCCAGGGCTTTCCGTGCTTTCTGCGCTGGAACCGGCGGGGGGCGATCTGTGGCGGCCATTAGAGCCGCGCATCCGGCAGGCGGAACTGGCCTATTGTGCCAACCATGCGCATGATGTGTGCAACTGGATGACCATGCCCAATGAATCCGGGCATCCCTCCTTTTGCTTTGCCTGTCGTTTCAACCGGACCATCCCTAATCTGGAAAAGCCTGAAAATCTGGAACGCTGGCGCAAGCTGGAAGCCGCGAAACATCGTTTGTTCTACACGCTCTTGCGGCTGAATCTGCCGATCAAAACCCGGCAGGAAGACCCGCATGGCGGCCTGATGTTCGATTTTCTGGAAGACCCGGAAGATGGCTCAGCCCCGGTTATGACCGGCCATGATAACGGGATTATCACCATTGCCCTGCGTGAGGCGGATGATGCCAGCCGTGAGCAGATGCGGGTGGAAATGGGGGAGCATTACCGCACCCTTCTGGGGCACTTCCGGCATGAGGTCGGGCATTATTACTGGAATGTTCTGGTGCGTGATGCCGGCAGGCTTGATGCCTGCCGCGCGGTGTTCGGGGATGACCGCGCTGATTACCAGCAGGCCCTGCAAACCTATTATGACAACCCGCCTCCGGCTGGCTGGCAGACCCATCATGTCAGTGTTTATGCCACGTCTCACCCGTGGGAAGACTTTGCGGAAACCTGGGCGCATTATCTGCATATTGTCTCAACACTGGAGACAGCATGGGCCTATGGCGTTTCCATCAATCCGGCTCTGGCAGGGGCAACGCCGTCCTGGTCCCCGCGCCATGGGGACCCGTATACAGAGGCGTCTTTTGATGAAATCATGCAGGCCTGGCTCCCGCTGACCTATGCGGTCAACAGTCTGAACCGCTCCATGGGCCTGCCTGATTTTTACCCGTTTGTGCTGACGCAGGGTGTGGTGGATAAACTCTCTTTTATCCACACCCTTATTCGGGAAACGCAGGCGCTGCGGTCCTGCTGAAATCCCTTGCGGTCTGCCCTAGTGCAGAACGCGGGTATTGATGCTGTGCGCCAGAGCCTGTTCATCCGCAAAGTCCGGCCATTCGTTCCGGGCCAGTGTTGCGAGCGACGGGGTCGGTAACTTCAGCTTGGCGGCATAAATCCACAGATAGGACAGGGCCCGGTGGACGTAATCCCGCGTTTCCGTGTTGGGGATCAGTTCCATAAACAGCAGCGGATCATCTGAGGAAGACGCGGCTTTCTCCCACCGTGCCAGTGCTGTGGGGCCAGCATTATAGCTTGCCAGCAGGCGGATCATATCCCCGCCGCGCAGCGGGGTGTGGGGGTTATGGCGTGTCAGGTCCGCCAGATACTGCACATAACGCTGCCCGATTTCCAGATTCAGGCTCGGGTCATGCAGGGCGTTGGTCTCGTTTTCAAACCGGTGGTTCAGGGTGTTGGGCGGGCTGGTGACAAAATCGGCCGTCAGGGGGCGGATCTGCATCAGGCCATGCGCTCCGGCCCCGGAGACAGCCTGCGGGTCAAAATTCGATTCCAGCCGCGTCAGCGCATAGACCAGCGCGGGGTCCATAATAAAGCCGTGGCGGGGCTTTAGCAGAGGGAGGGGCAGATTTTTCTGTTCCGCGCCTTGTGTGGAGGCCCGGGTCTGAAGGGCGTCGGCCATTTCGGCTGATAGGTCATGCAAACCTGCGGCATCCGCAACAAGCTGGAAGGAGCGGGCAAGGGTGACGTCGTGCAGGTCTGGCCATGCTCTGCGGATGGTGTTTTCCGCCCGTTCCTGCTCACCCACCTGAAGCAGGGCAAAGACGCGCCGCCCGATATCGGTCGCCCCCACGGCTTCAATATCAATTTCCGTCAGAACCTGTGCGGAGGGCGTGTTGCCTGAGGGTTCCAGCGGCGAGAAGCTGACCTTGCGCACGCGCTCATGCACACCCGTTGCAGGGTGCAGGATGCGGGCTGCCAGCAATCCGTAAAACGTGGTGGGGAAGGCTGCGGCATGCTGGAGCCAGGTATGGCGGGCATGGTCCTGCCCCTGTTTTTCATGCGCGCGGGCGGCCCAGAATGCACAGGCCGCGCGGATTTCCGGCGTGGCGGTGGCGGCGTGGGACGCTTTTTCAAAGTACGGCGCAGCCTGCTCATAATGCCCCTGCTGCCACAGGGCCAGTCCGGCGACGTAGCCTGCCAGAGCATTTTTAGTGCGGGAGCCTTCTACCGCCGCCTGACTGATTTCCAGCGCGACATCCGTCTCCCCGGCGTTCAGCATGGCCTGAGCGGTTTCTGCCTGAAGCTGTGCGGCGTAGGCCGGCGTCATGCCCGGTGTGGCGGTAATCAGATGCAGGGCGCTGTGGACGCCCTTCAGGCCCCAGCCCGTGCGTTCCCGCAGGGTGCGGTCCAGCAGAGGGTTGCGGGTAAAGTCCTGCGTCAGCGGATCAGCGGGGATGCTGGCGTGGTCTGGTGCCAGATGCGTGGAAACCGGCACCGGCGGCAGCGGCCCACCGCGCTGCGGCAGGGCGGACAGACGCGCCCAGATGGCTGCTGCATCCGCGTAGGAGACATATTTTTTCAGCCAGGCCCGCAGTTCCGTGGCGCCCGGATGGTAGGCGGGGTTCAGATAGCGGTCGGCCTCAATATCCCCCAGCAGCGTGGCATCTGTCAGTCGCGTTGTGCTGGTGATGGCCTCCGCAAAGGCGCCCTGCCGCTGGAGCCGGAAGATGGATTTGATCTGCGTGCTGATTTCCGGGGAGAGCGGCTTTGGAAGAGGAATGTCATCCCCTTCCGGAAACGCCTGTCGTGGCATGACCATCGCAAGCTCTTCGCTTTGCGTGTCCTGCCCCGTCCCGGGGAGCTTGGCATAGGCTTTCGTCGCTACGACGGAAGCACCGGCCAAAAGGGCGGCTCCGGCCATAAAGGCCTTTGCCGCGATTTGATGAGGGATCTGTCCTATCGCTCGCATGGCTGGCGGGGTCTATGAGGTTCTGCGCCAAAAAGCAAGTTTACTCTGTGTAAGCACTCAGCAGGTGTGCTTGAGAAAACGGGAAAACGCCACTGTGAATAGCCAGCCAATAGCGTGGGAACTACTTGTGTTACATAAGGAAATCAGAGTCTGAATAGAGGCGGTTTTATTATTGAGCCGTCCCGCTGTTCCTCCTGCTCCGGAGTGGATTCAGGGGTTGCCCCGTAGCGTTTGTGCAACAAGCATCAGGTCCTGCCAGATTTCCTTGCGGGCCGTCGCACTGGCCCGCAACTGGAGCGGGTGCCGCATGACAAGCGTGGGGAGCGGGGAGGCCACACCGGAGAGGCTGGCAGGCCCCCAGCTCCGGCGTGGCATGGGGGCGCTGGCATCCAGCAGCATCCGGGCCGGAAGCCGCCCGCACAGCAGCAGACGCTGCGGGGCAAACAGGGCAATGGCGCGCTCCAGAAAGGGGCGGCACAGCTTGAGTTCGGCCTCGGTCGGGGCACGTCCACCCGGTGGCCGCCAGGGCAGGGCCGTGGCCAGCAGCAGGGTCTGGCGGTCCAGCCCCAGTGGGGCCAGCATCTGGGCCAGCAGCTCTCCGCACAGGCCGGAAAACACCGTACCGCTGCGGTCTTCATCCGCATCGGGCGCTTCCCCGATAATCATTAGCGGGGCCTGAAGCGGTCCGGTGGGGAACAGGGTGTGCATGGCTGTTGTGCGCAAGGCACATGCGGAGAAGCCGTCCATAGCCAGCTTGAGGGCCTCGGGCGTCATGGCCGCTGCCGCCAGAGACTGGGCCTGTGCGACCGTTTCCGCCAGCAAAGCGGGGCCGCTGGTCGCCCCGGATGCCGGGCGGCGGCCCGGGACTTTGGCCGGAGGGGCCGTCTGCCCGGAAGGTGGCGGGGCAGAGGGTGCCGCACGGCTGTGAACCCCCGCCAGATGCCCATCCGGCATACGCCGCAGGGCCGGTTCTTCCCCCGGGAAGCGCATTTTTGCAGAGAGGGCGAGCCGCTGGTCCACCGGGGAGTCGCCCACCACGGTATCCACGCCCCATTCCCCATACAGGCGCAGAAGAGACAGAGCCGCGTCCATCAGATAAACTGCCAGAAAACTGAGGTGCCGGTTTGGCGGTTGGCCGCGGGCAGGGTAGAGAAGTATCCGCCGTTCATGTCATGTCTCCCCAGTCTTTGACGGAACGGGGCGTATCCAATGGCCTGTTAGGGCCTCTGCCGCTCCTGGATAGGGTCATTATGCTGTTTTGTCGCCTTCTGCCTACGGTTTTCCTGCTGCTCTCGGCTTCGGTTCTGACCCCCTGCGCTTCTGCCGCCGTGCCCAAAGGGGCCGAAACCAGCCAGACCCCCGTGCCGGAAAAAGCACCGGACCATCCGCTTCAGACAAAAAATGAGGCCGGGGAGAGCCTCGGTCATGTCGATTCGGGTGCCTTTCTGACGGCTGTGGTGGCGACCCATAAAGGGGATGATCTGGATGCAGCCCGTGCCTTTCGGGCCGCGGCCGCAGCGGACCCGACCAATAAAGATCTTCTGAAGCAGGCTTTTATCCGCAGCGTACTGGCCGGAGACCCGGAGGCCGTGCCTCTGGCGCGTCTGACAGCCCGGCAGCCGGAAGGGCAGAGCATCATTTCCTCCCTCGTGCTGGGGAATGATGCCGTGACCCGCGCTAACTGGGCTGAGGCCTCCCGTTTTTACCAGCAGGCCGGGGCGGACCCCATGGCGCATCTGATTCTGCCGCTGCTTCAGGCATGGTGCCAGCAGGGGCAGGGGCACGCGGATGAGGCCATTGAGTCTCTGACGCATATTCAGGGGTCCGTGCTGGTGCCGTTTTATACGCTGCACGCCGCCATGATCGCCCAGACGGCAGGGCAAGCCGCCAAAGCAGGAGAGCTGTTTGCGCAGGCGGCCAAAATCATGCCGGGGTATGACCTGCTGCTCACCCGCTCACAGGCGGCATGGCTGTGGTCTCAGGGCCAGCAGGATAAGGCGCGCTCCCTCATACGCGGCATGATACAGGCGGACCCGGTGCTGGCGCTCGCCGGAGCGCAGTTACAGGCTACCATCGGCCACGCCCCGGTGACTTCGGCGCAGGCCGGGATTGCCCGTGCTTATGTGCTGACGGCTTTCCTGCTGCGGCAGCAGGGCCGCCAGCAGGGGCAGGCTGACCGCCCCGGCCCGACGGACCACCAGTTTGATGAAGCCTCCCGCCTGATGCTGGGCTTTGCACTGGGGCTGGACCCGCATCTGGCGGAAGCCCGGCTGATGCTGTCAGAAATTCAGGATGCGGAAGGGCATCAGACCGCCGCGCGGGAAACGCTGCTGCGTATCCCGCAGACAGACCCGCTTTATCCCGTGGCGGCTTTTCGGCTCGCGCTGGTGGATGGCTCCACCGGGCATCTGGACGAAGCACAGATTATCCTGACCCATCTGGTGCAGGATACAGGCGGGCAGGGGCTCGCCGTGCGGGCGCTTGGCAATACGCTCTCCGCCCGAAAGGACTGGAAAGGCGCGATTGCGGCCTACAATCAGGCCGTGACGCAGGCAACCGCCAGCAAGACGCTGGACTGGTCCCTCCTGTTCCTGCGAGCCGTGGCGTATCACGAATCCGGGGACTGGCCGCGCGCCAAGGCAGACCTGCAACAGGCGCTCAAGCTGGCGCCGGATGAACCGCTGCTGCTGAACTTCCTCGGCTATTCCATGGTTGAGCGGAAAGAAAACCTGACCGAGGCGGCGGCTCTGCTGCGCAAGGCGGCAGATCTGGACCCGAAGGACGCGGCCATCCGCGATAGTCTGGGCTGGGTGCAGGTTGAACTGGGTGATCTGGCAGGGGGTACGGCCCTGCTGGAACATGCGGCCGAGCAGACGCCGGAAGACCCGGAGGTCAATTACCATCTGGGTGAGGCTTACTGGCGCGCCGGACGCAGGACGGAGGCCGTGGACCAGTGGAATGTTGCCCTTGGCCTGCATCCGGAACCTGCGGATGAAGCCCTGATCCGGGCAGCTCTGGCCCGCGCTGTGGCTGCCGGAGTGATAAAAGCGACACCGCAGAGCGCCCCTCCGGCTGAGAGCGGCCCTGCACCCACCGGAGGAAAGCACACGCCGTGACATCAGCCACGATGGACCCCATGACCCAGACCCTGACCGAAGCCGCTCCGGCCAAGATCAATCTCTACCTGCACGTAACCGGCAAGCGGCCCGATGGCTATCATCTGCTGGATAGTCTGGTGGTGTTTGCCGGAGCCGGGGATACGCTGCGGTATGAGCCGGGGCCGGAAGCCCTGCATCTGGTGCTGGCCGGGCGTTTTGGCGCGGCCCTGAGTGATGCAGCGGGGCCGGATAATCTGGTGATGAAGGCCGCTGCCGCACTGGAAGCCGCCTGCGGGCCGGAGGCCCGGATACAAGGCGGGCGTCTGGTGCTGGAAAAGGATTTGCCGGTCGCGTCCGGCATTGGGGGCGGTTCGGCGGATGCGGCGGCGGCGCTGCGTCTGCTTAACCGGGCATGGTCTGCACAGGTGGGTCACGCCACACTTTTGAACATTGCTGAAAAGCTGGGTGCCGATGTGCCGGTTTGTCTGGCCAGCCAGAGTGCGCGGATGGAAGGCATTGGCGAGGTTCTGAGTGCAGCACCCGCTCTGCCGGACTGCGGGATGGTTCTGGTCAATTGCGGGCAGGCTGTCTCCACGCCAGATGTGTTCCGCAAGCGGGATGGCGCGTTTCTGCCGCGTGCGGCTCTTCCCGCCCGCTGGCCGGATGCGGCGACAATGGTGGGGGATCTGGCGGAGCTGGATAATAGTCTGGAAGCCCCGGCCTGTGTGGTCTGCCCGCCGGTTCAAACCGTTGTGTCCGCCATTGCAGCGCTGCCGGAGTGCCTGCTGTCCCGCATGAGCGGGTCCGGGGCAACCTGCTTCGGGCTTTTCCCATCCGTGCGGACTGCGCAGGCCGCCGCGGCCCGGCTTGCGCAGTCGGAACCCGGCTGGTGGGTCTGGGGTGGCGGGCTGGTCTGACCAGCCCCTGCCGTAGTCAGGAACGGTTGGCCACTCTGGTCAGATTTCTGATAAAGTGACGCAAAGACCTGAAGGGGGCCTTATGTCTTCTAAAATCGACCTGACTTTATCTGATGATCACACCACTGTTCAGATGACTCTTCCGGGGCAGGGAGAGGAACCGACAGTTGAGGTGCCGCTTTCACTGGATGAAGTAACCAGCCTGATTACAGTGCTTGGGCGGTTGCGTCAGACCATGATGACGAATCATGAAATTCCCCCAATTGAGGGGGCGACCTTTACCCCGGTCACGCGCACCCGCTGGGCCTTGCAGCCCGAAGCACGGACGGATGGTTCTCTTCTGGCGTTCCAGCATCCGGCCTATGGACCCGTCGGGCTGGTGCTGGCCCCGCCGGATGCGGACCGCCTTAAAAAAGCGCTCCAGTTGCATGAACAATTGCGGCAGGAGCAGAAAGCCGCCCGGGGCAAACTGAACTAACAGACACTCCCGGTGTCAGGCGTTCAGAGCCTGACGCCGGAGCTATGGCTGTACGCCGGGTGCCGCTTGATCCGCGTCAGCAGGCTGGCGGCGGAAGACAACAGTCGGCTTGTCCTGTGCATCGACCAGCGCGAGGACATCGCCCGTCGGGGCAAGATGCCAGCCACGGGTCGCTTCCATATTTTTCAGAAAAAGCTGTTCCGTCATCATCGCCTGAGGCAGGCACGCCATGCGGGTGGTCAGCATCGGGCCGAAAGTAATGCGTGCACCATCGACCGTTGCTTTGCTGCGGACCCGGTTGCAGCCGCTAAAACCGCTGAGGGTACCATCCTCTGCAATAGTCAGCACGGGCGGGTTGCTGCCCGCTGCCACGGGCGCATCCCCCAGCCGTTCAGCCTTCCATGTTCCTGCGGGGCTTCTGGCGGTCTGTGCAGAGGCGCGGTTAAGCACCAGCAGCAGGCCAGTCTTTTTGCCAGCCGGGACCGGTGTGGGCGTGCTGCTGGTAAACCATGGGCGGCCTTCCACAAAAATGGTGGCGTCCAGCGCGTAGCTCTGGCCGGGTTTGAGGAGAGCGCGGTCAAACTTCAGGGTGAAAGGGACCGGCACCTGTCGCGTTGTGCGCAGGGATGTTCTGGCCAGAACGGGGGCGTTTTCTCCCGTCTGAGAAGCATCCCGCAGGCGGATTTCCACTACCGCAGGAGGCAGGGCCATCCGCTCCCGATACGTCACACTGCCCCGCAGGGTCGTGGTGGCAGCCTGAGCAGAGAGAGGCGAAAGGACAGCAGCGCTCACGCCGCAGACAGCCGCTACCAGCAGGGAACGACGCAGAAAAGAAGGGGTCACGCCCATATGTCTCCTGTTTCAAAACCACAGAATGCTGAGGGTAAAGCTAACCTGTGGCGCCAGTAAGGCTGCTTAGCGGCGGCCGTTGCGGATATGGGTCAGCAGTCCGGTCAGTCCGGCGGCCAGTGCCGCGCCAAACAGGCCGGCCCTTACGCTGGAAGTCACAAAAAAGGAGAGGGGGCTGTCCACACGCCGGGCTTTTTCATCAAAAGCGCCGTGGGCGGCAAAGGCTCCGGGGGCGGAGTGAAACAGGTCATCCGCAGCGGTTTTGTCGGCAGAGGTTTTTTCAAGCTGGGCCTTATAGCCATGCTCCGCCAGCCGGGCTTCCCGGCAGCCCGGACCCAGAATACGCCAGATGGCGGATAACGTGGTGCTGGGGCCAATGGAGATGGAGCGGCTGGTGGTAAAGGCAGCCCGGCAGATTGCTTCTGCTGCCACTTCCGGTTCATAAACCGGGCCAACCGGTTTTAAGCGTTTGCCCGTCAGATTCCGGGTCCAGCCGTAGCGCGGGGTGTTGATGGCGGGCAGATCCACCATCACAACCCGAATCCGGTCCGCATCATGCAGCAGTTCCGGGCGCAGGCTTTCACAAAAACCGCGCAGGGCGGCGCGTGCCCCGTTTTCTGCCGCCTGTAAAGGCAGGCCGCGCAGGGACGGTGCGAGGTCCAGATTGATAATGGCGCCATGCCCGCGGCGGCGCATATGCTTCAGCGCGGCCAGCGTGCCGTTCACGCTGCCCAGATAGGTGACTTCCGTCGCGCGCTGAATATCTTTGGCAGAGAGCACCGCAACTTGCCCGACTACGGTCGCCCCGGCGCAGTTGGCCCAGACAGTAATGGGGCCAAGCTCAGCCTCAATCTGGATGGCGGCCTGTTCCACGGCATCGGCCTGAGAGACATCCACCGGAATGACCAGCGTGCGGATGGAATGTGCGGCCAGTTCCTGTGCGGCATCCTTCAGCCGGTCTTCATTCCGGCCCAGCAGGGCGATGTCAAAGCCTGCGCGGCCCAGCGCACGGGCGGCAGCCCGGCCAATGCCTGCTCCGGCACCGGTAATGACAGCGATCTGCGTTGGCATGCTCATCGTCTCCCTGCATTCAGTCTGTAGAGTATGGTCTTTATGCTGTCTTGCGCCGGAACCGTCTGCCGGGCAAGCCAGGGCACAGCGCGGCAGCCGTGCAGCAGTCTGGCGTCACAGATACCGCAGTGCCAGAACGCCGCCTACCAGCAGAACGGCAAACACCCCCATCACCAGCGGCAGGCGGCGCTCCAGAAAAGTCTCAATGGGTGCGCCAAATTTCCATAACAGACCGGCCACCAGAAAAAACCGTACGCCACGGGTCACAAGACTGGCCGCAACAAAAGGCAGCAGCGCGAAATGCGCCATGCCGCTGGCAATGGTGACGAATTTGTAAGGAATGGGGGTCAGTCCCTTAAACAGGATAATCCACACACCCCACTGGCGGAATTTTTCCTGCAAGGCTGCCAGCGTATGTTCCGCATGGTAAAAATGCACAATGGGCAGCGCCAGATGCTCAAGCAGAAAAGCACCGATAATCCATCCCAGAATCCCGCCTGTCACACTCCCGACTGTGCATAGGGCGGCGTAAACCCATGCCTTATCCCGGCGGGAGAGCACCATAGGCACCAGCAGCGTTTCCGGCGGAAGCGGGAAAAAGCTGGCTTCCGCAAAAGCCAGCGCCACCAGCCA
This sequence comes from Drosophila punjabiensis, assembly GCA_008042585.1. Lineage (NCBI taxonomy): Eukaryota > Metazoa > Arthropoda > Insecta > Diptera > Drosophilidae > Drosophila > Drosophila punjabiensis. The sequence continues at coordinate 69,412 of VNJR01000196.1, forward strand.
CCAGGGGGCATTCGGGCTGGCTGCGTGCCGTAACACGCGGGCGTAAAGGCGATTAAGCATAAAAAAACAGGCCGGATGCTGAAATGACGTTCATCCGGCCTTGATGCCACGCTCGGGGCTCTCAGGCCAGAGGGTATCTCCGGCCCGTAGCAGGCAGGTTACATACGCTCGCGGCGCAGAACCTCTTCGGCCTTTGTGTGAATGGTCTCGTATTCTTCCTGCGTCAGGGTGCCGCGGTGCAGCATTTCACTGGCGCGGGCCAGCGCATCGCGCGCATGCGTTGCGTCAGGAATCGGGTAGCGGCGGCCGGGCAGGGCAAAAGCATCATCCGGCAGAGCGTTGCGTTCTTCAGTGGTCAGTTTTGACATCGTCTTCACTCCTCTCCGTTTCCTGAAAGGCGGGGCCTTCCAGTTCATCCAGTTCCGCCATGGCGGCTTCCGCGCTGATGGTCGGAACATCCGAAACAGGCACTTCTCCCGGCCCCGCCGTGCTGCCAGCCGGGCACGGGACGCTGAGTGTCCGTGTGACTCTGAACGCGGTGATCACGGCCAGAGATCCAAAAACAATCCCCCCCGCGGCATGCCCCAGTTGCACCCCGGCAGGCCCAAACCGGCTGCCAAACCAGACAAAGGGAATAGTCCCCAGCGTGGCGCGCCCCCAGTTGAAGGCAGTGGAATAAAGCGGGAAGCCCAGATTGTTAAAGGCCGCGTTCGCCACAAACAGCATGCCCACAAACAGGAAAGCCCCAATGGTCCAGGAACAGAACAGATGAATAAGCAGAGCTGCATCGCCCTGCGCGTGGAACCCGGCCACCACGTAATCCTGCAAGGCCGCCAGCACGACCCATGTTGACCCCACACTCAGCATGACAAGCTTGAGGGCTGCGGCCAGCGTCTCACGCACCCGGTCACATCGCCCGGCTCCCAGATTTTGAGCCATGATGGGGCCGACGGAGCCGGTCAGAGCAAAAACCAGTGAGAACAGCACCGGCACCATACGCTCAATGGAGGCCTGTCCGCCGACCGCTTCCAGTCCGAAAGCCGCCATGGCGCCGGTCACATATGCCCCGGCAACAGGTGTGGCGAGGTTGGTCAGAATGGCGGGCATGGCAACATCGGCCACGCGCTTCGCATCTGTCAGAATCCGGGCGGCCACCGGCCGGGCAATCATGTCATGCCGTAACGCCCCGCGCAGGCCAGCAGCCGCCACCACACAGCGGGAAAGCACGGTGCTGATGGCAGCCCCGGTCAGGCCTTCATGCAGGCCGAAAATCATCAGTGGGTCCAGCACTGCGGCGACAACGGCCCCCAGCAGCGTTATGTTCATGGACCCTCTGGCATCGCCCACAGCGCGCATCAGGGAGGCCGCGCCCATCCCGATGCAGATCAGCGGTAAAAACGGGCTGACAACATGCAGATAGGTCGTGGCATGGTCCAGCGCAGGCCCGCGTGCTCCAAACAGATGCAGCACAGGATGCGCGGCCAGAGACGTTATAAGCCCCAGCAGCAGCGCGACGACGACCGTCACAACCAGAGAGGAAGAAGCAATATGCCGTGCTTCCTCGTGCCGTCCCGCCCCAATTTCACGCGCTGTGGCGGCACTCAGGCCAATGGTCATCCCGATGGAGACGGCAATCTGGAGGCCAAGCACAGCGCCCGCAAACCCGATGGCGGCTGTCAGAGCCGGATCATTCAGGTGTCCGATATAGACCATATTGAGCATGTCGACCGCAAAAACGGCCATCAGGCCGATGGCCCCCGTGCCCGCCATGACAACCACATGCCGCATGATACTGCCGGTTGTAAAACAGGCTTTTTGTCTGCGGGGCGGAGGTTGTCGGGTCATAAATGCTCCGTTCTGCGTGCGGGGGCCGTATCGTCTCAATCCGGCGCGATGCCGGGCAGTATGTCACGCCCGATACGCGGTGCGAATGGGGAAAGCTGAATGCCCTGCCTGCCGGGAGCGCACGGCAGAGTGTGGGCGGAAGACCTTCAGGGGAGAATTACCGGTTCGGCAGCATCCGGCGCGGGCTGAATAAGGTCTGGCAGGGTGTCCGGGCTGGCTGCGTCTTTTTCCGGCTCTTCCAGCGGGCGGCCCAGATAGGCTTCCAGAACCTCACGGGTGGAGCCATCCATCCGGATCTGTCCGTTTTCCAGCCAGATCAGCCGGTTGCACCAGTCCGCCATAATATCGGCCATGTGGCTGGACAGCACCAGAATATCGGCCTTGGAGACCAGTGTTTCCAGCCGCTTGCGGGCACGCTGGCGGAAGGAGGCATCCCCCGCCATAAACCATTCATCCATCAGCAGCACATCGGGCATGATGGCCGTTGCCAGACCAAAAGAGAGCCGGACGGTCATGCCGGAACTGTATGTCTGCACCGGCAGGTCCAGAAAAGAGCCAAGCCCGGCAAAGGCTTCCACATCGTCTTCCACCGCCCGGATGGCGGCAGGGGAAAGGCCAGCAAACATGCCGCGCAGGCGGATATTCTCGCGGCCTGTCAGTTCCATGTTCATCCCCAGCGAGGGGTCAAGCAGTGTGCCAATATGTCCGGTAACAGTCACGCTGCCGCCCACCGGTTCATAAATCCCGGCCAGCGCGCGTAACAGCGTGGTCTTGCCCGCGCCATTCCCACCGACCAGCCCCAGCCTGTCTCCGGGGTTGAGCGTAAAACTGACATCCCGGAGCGCCTGCACCACCACACGGTCCCGCTCATCATGCGTAAACCGGCCGCTCAGCGAGTTGCGGAGGGTCTTTTTCAGGCTGCGGGCGTTGCCGTGATAAAGCGGGAAAGAAATTTCCAGATCACGGACCGTAATACCAACCATGCGTTACACCCAATAGGCCAGACGGGCCCGCATGCGGGCAAACAGCGCGAAGGTCAGCACGGTCAGCCCCGCAGACCAGGCAAGGGCTGCCGGCCAGATGGCAGCCTGAACAATGTCACCCGTAAACGGGGTCCGCAGGATTTCCAGCAGCGGGAAAAATGGGTCCAGCAGCAGCCAGTTCTGGCCGGTTTTCATCAGTTCCGGCGCCCAGAGAATGGGAGTGACAAAAAACAGGATTTGCAGCGTACTGGCGACAATGGGTGGCACATCCCGGAAGCGGGCGCCCAGAATCCCAAGCAGCAGCGTGGCCATAAAGCTGTCAAAAATCCACAGCGCACAGGCCACGGGCATGGTCCAGGACCATGTTGGAACAACACGGAACAGCAGAAAAACAACCAGCACCACCGGAATATTGTGCGCCAGAGTCAGTAAATTGCGCACCGTGGCGCGCAGCACATGCAGACTGTAAGGCATCCGGGCGGAATGGATCAGGCTGGCAGCCGATGTAAAGGTTGTGCAGCCATCCTGAAGCGTACTGCCCACAAACCCCCACAGAACCAGAGAGAGCGTCAGGAAGGGCAGATATTTATGCACATCCATATTCATCAGATAAGCATACAACACACCCATCGCAGCAACCATGACGGCGGTTGAGGCCGTCAGCCAGAACGGGCCAAGGATGGAGCCCCGGTAGCGCAGCTTGATATCCAGCCAGCCCAGTGTGGTGCCCAGCCGGGCCAGCTTCATCCCGGCGCGGAAGTCTGCCCATGCATGCCGGATGTAGGACGCACCTTTTTCCGGCAGCAGAGTGAGCACCGGTGCGGGTGTGCTGGCGGAAGGGGAATGGCCGGTTACCGGGGTGGTCTGCATGCTGTCCATGATACTTTATGGCGATAGAGAACAGAGGCCCTGTGTGCAAGAGGCCGGGTGGGGAGGGGATGCTCAGAGCGTGCTTTTTTGCCACGCTGAGCATTTGTCTGACCTGTGTCGCATCTCTCATGGATGACAACAGGCTTTGTGGTTGCTAAACCCGGCCCCGCTGTCGCTACTCATCCTAACGTAGAAAAGCCGGGAAGCCTCCTTATTATGAAGATTGTCGCCTGTAACAGCAATCTGCCGCTGGCCAGAGCCGTTGCCGCGGAACTGTCTCTGCCGCTGTGTGATGTGACTGTCCGCCGCTTTGCGGATATGGAAGTCTTTGTCGAAATTCATGAAAATGTGCGTGGTGAGGATGTATTCGTCATCCAGAGCACCTGCACGCCGACAAATGACAACCTGATGGAACTGCTGGTGATGCTGGACGCGCTGCGGCGCGGGTCCGCCCGGCGAATCACGGCGGTCATCCCGTATTTCGGCTATGCGCGGCAGGACCGTAAGTCCGGCCCCCGCACGCCAATCAGCGCCAAGCTGGTTGCCAACCTGCTGGTGGAGGCCGGGGCTAACCGCGTGCTGACGCTGGACCTGCACGCCATGCAGATTCAGGGCTTCTTTGATATTCCGGTGGATAACCTCTACGCCGCTCCGCTGTTTACGCGTGATATCCGCACCCGCTACGGGGATAGGGATCTGATGATCGTCTCCCCGGATGTGGGCGGTGTGGTGCGTGCGCGCCAGCTTGCGCAGCGCCTGAATACCGATCTGGCAATCATCGACAAACGGCGTGAACGCGCCGGTGTGTCTGAAGTCATGAACGTGATTGGGGATGTCCGTGGCCGCCACTGTCTGCTGGTGGATGATATTGTTGATAGCGGTGGCTCCCTGTGCAATGCCGCGCAGGCAATTGCGGATAATGGTGCGGCGTCCGTCGGGGCTTACGTGACGCACGGCGTGCTGACCGGTAAAGCCGTGGAGCGTGTCGGCAATTCCCCGATTGAAATGCTGACCTTGACGGACAGCATCATGGCCACTGAAAGTGTTGAGGCAGCGCACAACATCCGGCAGGTGACCATCTCCAAGCTGCTGGCGCAGGCCATGCGGGCTGTCGCTGATGAAAGTTCCGTCTCCTCCCTGTTTGATTGAGATCCATGGCACAGCTTTCCCACCGCTCTTACTGGTATCTTCGCCACGGCCAGACCGACTGGAATCGGGACGGCCTGTCCCAAGGGCGTACTAACGTGCCCCTGAATGCCACAGGCATTGCTCAGGCGGATGCGGCGGCAAAGCTGTTTCAGGACGCTATTCAGACACATGCGCCGATCACGCATATTGTCAGCTCCCCTCTGGACCGTGCTTTCAAAACAGCAACCATTGTCCAGCAGGGGCTGGTTGCGCAGGGGCATGCTCTTCTGCCGCTCACCACGGATACCGGGCTGGAAGAAGTCTGCTTTGGCGAGCAGGAAGGCCAGCCTATGGGAGACTGGTACGATAGCTGGATTGCCGGAGACTACACGCCGGACGGTGCGGAACCGTTTGCGGACCTGCGGGCACGGGCTGTCGCGGCTGTTAACCGGGCGACGGACGCCGGGGGAACTCCTCTGATTGTTGCTCACGGGGCGTTATTCCGCGCGCTGCGGGCTGCCATGAGCCTGCCTGCAAATGTCCGGCTGCCCAACGCAACACCTTTGTGGATTCAGCCGCCAGAAGACAAAGTCAGACCGGACTGGCATCTGACTGTCATGGAAGGATAAGACGCGACACTGAGTGTCGCAGCCTTTCTCACTATACTTTTCAGATGCGCTGATAGAATTTAGTGTAAAAGATGAGAGACGTTGAAAAGATCAGAGACGTCGCGCAAAAGTTCTTGATTATAGAATCTCCCGCTCTGCATGGGCGCTCGTCTGCTCAAGACGAAAAAGGGCTGTTTGGGGAAATTTACAGCCAGCACGTTATGGGATAACCGCTGAGAACATACTTTCTCCAAATTGCTCAAAGACAAACATCATCACAGTATAAGAAAATAGGCCCCACAAATAAAGAAGGGCAATAAGCACTAATCCGGCCATTTTTGTTCGGGTGTTACAATAGAAAAGAATTTCCCTGATTGTCAGGGTCAGGCCGAGAATGAGAAGCACGGGGATTGTAATGAAAGCTCCTGCTAAAGAAATAAGTAATATAATTTCTTCCAGAGGATTTATCATATTTTTCCACACCAAGAATCTGATGATTTTAAAGGGCAGCTTTATTTATTCAAAGTAACACCGGGGCTGACAGAGTAGCAAGTGCATCTCCATGCGTGGTGAAAACTCCTGTGTAGTCGTAGGGAGCCATAAGAACAGCAATAAGAGACGGCAACGGGGTGTGGAGCGGAATCACCAGACCGCCACCGGCCTGCTTTATTCTTTCTGCGGGTGCACCAATATCATACACAATAGCGGCCCGGTTGCTCGTCCATATCTGGGTTAAGACATAGGACCATGTCTCAGGCCAGAGAGAGGGCAGAAAAAACCAGTCAATAGCATATTTGTCTGTTAGGGCCTGAATTTGAAAAGCTTTGTAGCGCCCGGTAATGGTCACCACGCCTGTTTCCATAAGAGGCGTATCATCACAGCTATACCCGATCAGAACGAGATGAAGCGGGAGATGGTGCGTCTTAATAAAATTCGCTGCTTCCAGAAGGATATCATAACCTTTTTCAATACTGATTGCGCCCAGTATCCCGATGATACGCTTTTCATGGTGCTGTTTTTGAGGGAAGAGAAGCGTTTCAGTATTAAGCACTGTTTCCCACGGCCTGATGTCTGGTCTGATAGTCGGAAACTGTCGGGTTACACGGCTTGCCGTATCTCGGGATGGACAGATAACGTGCTGTGCTTTGTCCAGAAGAGTGCCGCTCCAGTTTCGAAGTTTCTGGAGTGGAGCGGGGTCTCCCGTTTTGCTGCCTAATGTCCGCACGCACGTCAGGCAGGCCTGAAGGTCAGGTTCGCCACAATAACGGTTATGGCTGGCAACAAGGGTGATACGTGGGCAAAACCATGAATAATCATGAATATAAACGTCATACGGTAAGCCTGACCGTATGAGACGATAAATATTTTCGATGCCGCTTCCAATATAACTGTGAATTTCAAATTGAATGCAGTTAAGATCTTTGTAGAGTGTTTTGAAAGCAAACATATTCCGTGGAATGGCCAGATTAGGATAGTCTTTGTCACGGAGTGATTTCAGTCGCCACAGAAGCCGACCAGATCTATGGGTGTCCGGATACAGAATAAATGCAAAAATTCCTGCCTGCTCATAGAGAGAAACCCGATGCCAGACATGCTGCAAAATGCCGCCTTCCCGGTCATGCATGATCAGAATAACGGATTTTAAGTTCGGAGTGTTGCGGCGTAACCGGGCGAGATCCAGTTGTTTCCTGTAAGAGGCAAGAGGATCACGGCTCTGCCATCGGATAATAAGCTGATCATAGCCGGGATGGTGCCCGTTCAGAATTGTCAGGTTGCGCGCAATCAGATCGGATTTAACAGGGCTGAAAGACTGGCTTTCAGCATGCCCGACAAACGTTCCCAGACAGGCAACATGCCGCCAGCCTAATGCGGTGGCACGACGGCAAAAATCATTCTCTTCCCCATAACCCTGTGCAAAAAGGTCGTCCCGCAGCAGGCCGGTCTGATCCAGACAGGCGGATTTGATATACATACAAAATCCATGTGCTGTCGGAACATCCACTGTCTGGCCCTGCCAGATTTTTTCCATAACGGCACTGATCTCCTGACACGCTCTGGCGTCCGGCACAGGATTGACCTCCGTCACCGAAGGATAGCTAAAAATTGTGGCGTTATTTGAAAGAGGTGTCGCCGTACCAATGTCAGTCTGCGCATAAGCCGCTTTTTGCAGTTGACCCACCCAGTTGCGGCAGACAAGCGTATCACTGTTCAGCAATACAACATCTTCATGCGCCGCTCGGTGCCGTATTCCTTTATTGACTGATTTTGGGAAACCAAGATTTTCCTCATTATGGACAATAAAAACATCCGGCTTGTTCTGAATCGTAGAAAGATATTCTATAATCTTAATATTAGGAGACGCATCATTGATTATGATAATCCGGGCATGAATCGGTTTATGCTTTATGCAAAGGTCAATGCAGGTCTTTGTTGCCTCGAACCCGTCGTAAACAGGAATAACAATCAAAACAGGAACTAATTTTCTTATTTTATCTGTTCTTTTGTAAAATGCTCTTGGGTGGAATGTCTGAGGTGTCATGCATTCGGCAGGAAAACGAAGCGCGACATTCTCAGCATACGCCCGTGCAATATCCGCAAAGGGATTCAGAGAAAGAGGACTGCCATATAAAGGGGTCCCGTGTTCAGAGCAGACCCTAAATTGCGTTCCCTTATGCTCAAGCTTTTCTTGTTTTATAAAGAAGGTATGTCTGAGGGTTTCTCCGGAGATATTTTCAGGAGAAAAGAATTTTAGTGTGCTGGTAAAAAGAATAACAGGTTTCTGGGTATGATCCTGAGGTGATACGATCAGTCTGACGCCTCGTTCCGGGCTGGACGGGTAACGGGCCCATCCAGACAATCCATCTGAATCAGAAGTGACAAACCCCTCAGTTTTAAGAAAATGCGTTATTTCAAAGTATCCGCCTAATATTGTCTCTTTTTGAATCTTCACCTCAATATTTTTAAAGAGTGTCCAGTTCTTTGGAAGTTGAACGGTCAGTTTCTGGCCGTCAAGTAGAGTTTCAAAGGAATCGGCAGGATAGAGGGTGCCATCTATAACAAGATGAATGTTTTGTAGTAAAATAGGGCGTCGAAAAACAAAATGTAACTTCCCTGAACCTGAAAATGTGCACCATCCTGCTCTGTTCGTGGTAAAACACATTGTCTGTGCCAGAGCATGAAACGCGGGTAGATCAATTTCTGTGTAATTGGAAAGCAGAGACTGAAATTCTTCTAAAGCGAGTGTGTAGTGAGAAAATCTGAGTCTGGTTGCAACCAGTAAAATACGGCAAAGCCTGGACCCGGACCGGGATCTGATCAGTTCAAACGGTTCAGACGCGGACGGAATGCCAAGAAGAAGGCGCGTCACCCCAATCCCTGTTGTAATCAGCCCATTATCGGGTTCAATTTTCTGCTGATATTCTAAATTTTCCAGATATGTTTCTAAAGAGGAAAATTCATTTTTTGTTGATTGCAGAGCATTATTTATAACCAAAAGAATCTTATTCAAAAATTTTCTGAAAATAATATTCTCTGTAATCATTTAAAATCTTTCTTGTGTTATTCTCATGCCAAAGGGAATATTCAAGAAATTCATTTAGAGAGAAGCCCAGTGGAGTTCGGGTTTTTCCGAAGAAAAAAGTGAATGTTTCAACGTTGAGTTCTTGAGGCTAGCAAGAAACAGAAGCTTCTATAAGAGCCACTTCTGTTTCTGCTGCACTCAGAAGGTATGGGCGTTTTAACCTGTATAGGCCGGACCAGCAGGAAGAAGCTTCCCCGGATTGAGAATATGATGAGGGTCCATGGTGTTTTTCAGGGCGCGCATTACGCTCAGGGCTCCTGCTCCATGTTCTGTTTCCAGAAAATCCAGCTTCCCCATCCCAACACCATGTTCTCCACTGCATGAGCCCTCCAGAGCCAGTGCACGGGCAACAATTTTCTTATCTAGTTCCCACGCCTGCGCGTGCCCTTCCGGGGTGTCTTCTGTAATAATCAGAGTATGAAAATTGCCATCTCCAACATGGCCAAGCAGAGGAGCACGCAGGCCAGAGGCTTTGATATCCTGATACACCCCGTCAATCAGGGTGCCGAGGCGGGAGATTGGTACAATGCAATCCGTTGAAATGACACGTGCCTGCGGTGCCAGCGCTTTTGCGGCCCAGAACGCATCATGCCGTGCTTTCCAGAGACGGGAGCGGTCTTCAGCACTCTCGGCCCACGCAAAGCCTAATCCGTTATTGGCTTCTGCCAGTGCTTCCGTGGCACTCACCTGTTCCTGCACGGCGGCAGGGGCTCCGGCAAACTCAAAAAATAATGTAGTAAGCGCACGATACCCTTCCAGTTTAGAAAACTGAATAGAGGCCTGCATCTGCACAGGGTCCATCAACTCCACACGATTAACAGGAATCCCGCACTGAATAATTTCCATAACAGTCTGCACTGCGTCATGCAGGTTTTCAAACTGACAAACGGCTGCGGATAATGTTTCAGGCCGCCCATGCAACCTGAGCTGGACTTCCGTGATAATCCCGAGCGTGCCCTCAGACCCGATAAACAGAGACGTCAGATCATACCCGGTCGAGGATTTCCGAACACGTCCCCCGGTACGGATAATCTCACCGGTTGCAAGAACAACAGTCAGACCAAGAACATTTTCCTTCATGGTGCCGTAGCGGACTGCCGCAGTGCCAGAGGCGCGCGTGGCACACATGCCGCCCAGTGTCGCTTCCCCACCCGGATCAACCGGAAAAAACAGGCCCGTATCGCGGATCTGCGCGTTCAGACTCTGCCGGGTCAGTCCCGCCTGCACGCGGCAGTCCAGATCTTCCGCATTGACGGCAAGAATGTCCGTCATGCGAGAGAGATCAAGACTAATCGCGTGTTCGGGCGGAACGACGTGCCCTTCAATAGACGTCCCGGCACCAAAAGCGACAACCGGCACACGATGCGCGTGACAGGTGCTCAGAACATTAGAAACATCCTGCGTGCTTTCCGCAAAAATAACGGCTTCCGGAAGGCGCGCTGCTGTCATTGCCTCGCCGTGGCTGTGTTCTTCCCGCACGGATGGAGCTGTGCTGATCTGGTCAGCCATGCTGGCCCGCAGCGTGGTCAGAACAGCATGCAGGCGGTCGGCGGCAGAGGCGGAGTTTTCAGGCATCACGAAATATCCAGAAAGAACCAGAGGCAGTCATAGTCTAATTTTATAAAACAAAATGGGTGTCCGGTAAAATTTTATGATTTTCGGACTAATTTCCTTAACGATTATCTCTTATGCATTTTGTGTGGGTGTTTTTGTGACACCCTGCTTCAACACCCTAGCCGTCGTTTCCACCAAGGCACGGCCACTGGCTTCGTCACGGGCCGGAGCGGGGAAGCGGGGTGCGAGGCGGAACTGGTAGCGCATGGGGAGCGGCGGGCGGCGCAGGAAAGGCCATCCCTGAGAAAGATAAGGGGAACTGGTTTCAATCAGAATGGGCTGCACAGTAGAGCGGGTGCGTTGGGCAATGGCCGCAAAGCCCGGCTGGAGTGGCCCGGTATCTTCATCCGCTCTGGAGCGTGTTCCTTCGGGAAACAGAAGGACCTGACAACCTTCTTTTAATCTGTCTGTCGCAGGGCCAATCAGTTTGAGTAAGCTGTCATGCCGGATATAGCCTGCGGTGCGGAGCGTGGTGCCCAGTGTCGGGCGCTCCCAGATGGAGGCTTTTGTCACGCAGACCATGCGCGGGAGAGCCGCAGCCAGAATCAGACTATCCAGACGGGAGGGATGGTTGGCGACCAGCACCAGTCCGGTTTCGTCCCGCAGAGAGGTAAGGTCACGCAGGTCACAGTCCAGAATACCCATCCTGTGGAGAAAGCGCACTGAAAAACCGGCCACGCAATGGAGCCAGTGGCGGGCCAGACGCCGTCGTGTCTCTCCCTCAGGGAAAAGGCCTCGCAGCAGGCAGCTTCCTGCGTCCAGCGCCAGAAAAATGACGGCAATCCCCAGCAGGGCGGCGTAAAAACGCACACAGGCGCTTAAAGCGGAAAGGCGGAACATGCGGGCTCGGGCTTTATTCGTCAGAGGGATCGCCCTCAGGATAAGGGCTTTTCTGCATACTAACCCGCTTACCCTTCTGCCAGTGGAAAATGACAGGCGACAAAATGGCCCGGCCCGATTGCGCGCAGGGCAGGCTCTTCCACCCGGCAGCGCTCCTGCATAGACGGGCAGCGTGTATGGAAGCGGCACCCTGCGGGCCGCGCCACGGGGCTTGGAATATCGCCCCCCAGCGGTGCGGCACGCGCAGCGCCGACCACAGGGCGCGGCACCGCAGCAGTCAGCGCGGCGGAATACGGATGCGCCGGGTGGTGCAGCACGGCATCTGTTTCGCCCAGTTCAACCACCGCCCCCAGATACATGACGGCCACGCGCGTGGAAATTTGCCGCACTACAGCCAGATCATGCGCAACAAACACATAAGTCAGCCCCAGCCGGGCCTGAAGATCGGCAAACAGATTGACAATCTGAGCCTGCACGGAAACATCCAGCGCCGAGACAGGTTCATCCGCCACAACCAGCCGGGGGGAGAGGGCCAGCGCACGGGCTATGTTGATCCGCTGCCGCTGCCCGCCGGAAAATTCGTGCGCGTAGCGGTCCAGTGCCCCTACAGGCAGGCTGACCAGTTCCATCAGCTCATGCAGGCGCGCCGTAATGGTTGCGCGGGAGCGTTTGCGTCCGTCGGGGCCGGGATGCACCCGGAGCGGTTCGGCCAGCAGATCCCCGATACGGCGGCGTGGGTTGAGGGAGGCGTAAGAATCTTGAAACACCATCTGCATTTGCTGGCGTAACGGGCGCAGGGCGCGCTCCTTCAGAGCCGTAATATCCTGCCCGTCAAACAGAATCTGGCCGGAGGACACATCTGTCAGGCGCAGCAGGCACCGCCCAAGGGTGGATTTGCCACAGCCGGATTCTCCAACCAGTCCCAGCACTTCTCCGGGCGTGACGGAGAGTGAGATACCATCAACAGCTTTCAGGGTTTGTCCGCGCGGCAGATGATAGATCTTGCGGACGTCCCTTACCTCCAGCAGCGGTCTGGCACTGGCACTGGCACTGGCACTGGCACTGGCACTGGCACGCGGCAACGTCGCAGCGGGTGAGGCGGGGGCATGCGGAAGGCGGGTCATGGCAGCCCCTCTCCGGTTGAGAAAGGTGCCGGAGGCGTCATTGTCCGGGCTGAGGGGGGAGCGGCTGGGTTTACAGAAAATGCGTTCCCCACGCGGGGAGGTAGAGGTGTGCCCTCTGCCGGTAACACACAGGCGGCGAACTGCCCGGGCTGGTCGCTTGCCCCATGCATCTGATGGGGGCTGTCGTTCGTTCCTGTCGGCACCAGCGGCGGCGGGGTATCCAGGCAGGTGTCATGCACAAAAGCGCAGCGTGGCCCGAAGGCGCAGCCAGCGGGGCGTTCCAGCGGGGCCGGAGGCGCTCCGGCAATGGCGGGCAGGCGATGCGGGCGCGGGCCGTCCAGTGGCGGGATGGAGGCCAGTAGAGCCGCCGTATAAGGGTGCCCGGGGTGGGCGAACAGGGCTTCCGTCGGACCACTCTCCGCCACGCGGCCGGAATAAAGCACCAGCGTCTTGTCACAGGTTTCCGCCACTACGCCCATATCATGCGTAATCAGCAGCACGGAGGACCCATAGGTGCTGCGCAGCGAGCGGATCAGGTCCAGAATCTGCGCCTGCACCGTGACGTCCAGCGCGGTGGTGGGTTCATCCGCAATCAGAAGAGACGGGTTGCAGGACAGCGCCATGGCAATCATGGCGCGCTGCCGCAGGCCGCCGGAAAGCTGGTGCGGGTAGCGGTCTGCCGTGCGGGCGGGGTCGGGCACGCCCATATCTGCCAGCAGTTCTACCGTGCGGGCGCGGGCCTGCCTGCGGGAGAGCCGCTCATGTGCGCGGATCTGTTCATCAATCTGCCAGCCGATTGTATAAACCGGCGTAAACGCCGTCATCGGGTCCTGAAAGATCATGGCAATCTCGCGCCCGCGCAGACGGCGGAGTGCTTTTTGCGGCAACTCTACCAGATCCTGTCCCCGGAACAGGGCAGAGCCGGTAATCTGCACGCCGGGGCTGTCAATCAGCCCCATCAGCGCCATGGCGGTGACAGATTTGCCAGAACCGGACTCTCCAACCAGCCCGAGAATATCCCGCTCACCCAGCGTAAAAGAGACGTTTTCCACAATCGGGATCATGCGCCCCCGGGAGGGAAAGCTGACGCACAGGTTGCGCACTTCCAGCAGGGGAGTGGGGATTGGAAGGGGTGCTTCAACGGGCATCACGCACCCTCGGGTCCAGAAACAGATAGAGGATATCCACCACCGCATTCGCCAGCACAACAAACACGGCGGAATACATCACGGTGGCCATAATCAGCGGCAGATCCAGATTGGTGAGCGCCTGATACGTCAGCCGCCCGACGCCGGGCAGGCCGAACACCACCTCTGTCAGCAAAGCACCGCCGCCCACAAGCTGTGCAAAATCCAGCCCGAAGAGTGAGACAAAGGTAATCATGGAAGTGCGCAGCCCGTGCCGCAGCAGGACACGGGTGGGGGATAGTCCCTTGGCCCGTGCCGTGCGCATGAAGTCCTCGCCGGACAGGGCGACCAGATCAGCCCGCAGCACCCGGCTGTAAATGCCGATAAACATGACGGCCAGAACGAGCCACGGAATAACCAGCGCCTTGAACCAGCCCCACGGGTTTTCCGTCAGCGGCACATAGCCCAGCCCCGGTACCCATGAGAACAGCCATGTGTCATGATACCGGCTTTGCGTGATCAGATTAGCCACCTGCCCAAGCCAGAAGACCGGCATGGAAATTCCAATCAGCCCGAGCATCATCAGCCCCCGGTCTGTCCAGGTGCCTTTCAGCGCGGCGGCGAGGGTGCCCATGGCGATGGACACCACGACCCAGATGATCGCCGCACCACAGACCAGAGAGACCGTAACCGGAGCGGCACGGGCAATTTCCGGCACCACCAGTTCGCCCCGGTCGACGTAGGAGGCGAGGTCCTGCGTGATGAACAGCTTTTTCATCATGGTGGCGTACTGCACGGGCAGAGGCCGGTCGAACCCGTATTCTTTCCGCACTTTTTCCATGGTCTGGGGGGAGGCATTACGTCCGGCAATGCGGGCCGTCGGGTCTGCGCCGGGTGTTGCGAAAAAGACCAGAAAGACCAGTGCGGAAATGCCAAACAGGACGAATACTGTCTGCCCAAGCCGGCGGAGGAGCGCCTTTATCATGCGTCAGCCCTCTTCATGAGGACCGCCGCGCGGCATCCCGCACATCCAGCGCGTCCCGCAGGCCATCGCCCAGAATATTCAGGGCCAGCACCACCAGCACAATGGCAAGGCCGGGGGCGATAGCCACCATGGGGCGCGTGTAGATCAGTCCCTCGCCATCCTGAATAATCGTCCCCCATGACGCCGCCGGAGCCTGCACCCCGATGGACAGGAAGGAGAGCGCACTCTCCGCCAGCAGGGAAAGCGCCATGAGCAGCGGGCCGAGGACAACAAGCGTTGTGCTCACATTTGGCAGAATATCAAACAGCACAATGCGCCAGCGTGGCACACCAAGGCAGCGTGCTGCGGTGACAAACTCTGCCTGCCGCAACGCCAGCACCCGGCCCCGGATCGGCCGCGCCGCGTAAGGCACATACACCAGCGCAATAATCACAATGGGGATCAGCAGACTATCGGCTTCCACCACAAACGGTCCCAGCTTGAGCCCCTGACTGACCGTGACGATGGAGAGCGAAATGGCAAACAGATAAACCGGCACAGCCCACATAATATCCATCAGGCGTGAAAGCACGGTATCCACCAGCCCGCCAAAAAAACCGGCGGCAATGCCCGCAACTGCGGCAAGAAGCAGGCACAGCACCGCAGCACAGGCAGAAATCAGCAGAGAATTGCGCCCCCCATACAGGAGCCGGGCCGCTACATCCCGCCCCTGACTATCCGCCCCCAGCAGATAGGCCGCATGGCCGGTCGGCCCAATGGGGCTCAGGCCCAGATGCAGTGGGTTATCATTCGGCTGCATGATATCCACCTCATGCCCGTCCAGCGTGATGCTGCCAGCCACATTGGAGGTGAACGGATCTGTCTGGGCAATATCCCGCGCATAAAGCGGGGCCAGCAGGCAACTCAGGGTGATAAGCCCCAGAACCGCGAGGGAGACCATAGCGGCCCAGTTGCGGACAAGGCCACGCAGCGCCTGTTGCCATGGGCCGGGAGGGGGTGACGCTTCAGATGTCATTGGACCTGAAGCTGCGAGAGCAGGATTTCATCATTAAGTGTTACGATGGCGTTACGCGTGCGTTTTGACAACAGGCGGACCCGTTTGATCTGCACAAGCGGCACAGCCGGAGCCTCCGCCATCAGGGCGCGGTCAACCTCCGCCCAGTCCTGTGCGCTTTCTTCCGGGCTGGTCAGGGCCGCCGTTGCCGCTCTGGTCATCAGGGCATCGGTGCCCGGATTGCAGAAGGCCGATATATT
Source organism: Drosophila punjabiensis (assembly GCA_008042585.1). NCBI lineage: Eukaryota > Metazoa > Arthropoda > Insecta > Diptera > Drosophilidae > Drosophila > Drosophila punjabiensis. Next base: position 85,370 of record VNJR01000196.1, read on the forward strand.
GGGCGAATTATCAGAATGGGGGCGGAAGCTGGCGCACGCAAAAAGGGTTTGCAGAAAGCTGGAGGCGGAGGGGTAATCCGCATTCCATCCGGTCAGGGCAAGCTGCACATGGTTGTCACTGTTCTGCACGTAAGAAAACTGCACCGTCTGCGTCATGCTGCGCACCGTTGCATCATATCCCAGACTGGCCAGCGTGCTGCGGAGTTCCATGGCCATGGCGGCGTAGCGCCCTTCCAGTGGAGCAACGATGGTCACTTTCTGGCCTGCGGTGCCGCTTTCCCGCACCAGCCTGCGGGCTTCTGCCAGATCAGGGGCCTGCCATTGGTGCAGCGGGTGCGTGGGGGAGGCCCCCTTGGTATAAGCACAGGCGGGTTCATACCCCGGTGCGCCCTGTGGCAGAAGCTGGCAGAGCGGGGCCGCAACGGCCTCGCCTCCATGATAAATTACCATGGCATGCCGGTTGATGGCGTAATTCAGAGCCTGCCGGGCCTTGAGGGACTGAAATGGCGGGATCTGGACATTCAGAGCGGCATAGTAATAGAGCAGCAGGGTGTAAATCTGCACCTGCTTTGCGTAGCGGCTGCCAACTTCCCCCAGCCGGTCCAGCGGTACATCTTCATACATCACGTCATACTGGCCGTTTTCAATGGCCGTTACTTCGCCTTCCGGGTCCAGCCCGAAAGTGACGTCAATGCGGTCCGGATATCCGGCAGGCTGAGCATCATGCGCCCATTCCTGAAAATACGGGTTGCGGTCCAGCACCATGCCCGTCGCAGGGTCATAATGGGTCACGCGGTAGGGGCCGGTGCCGGGAGGGGCCGTGTTCCCGGTATCATGCGGCGGAGTGCTGGCAGGCAGGATGGCGGCATGGAACCATGCGAGACGTTCCGGAAATTCAGCGTCCGGTTCTGTCAGATGGAAGGTAAGGGTGCGGGTGGCGGCATCCGTTTCTATCCCGCCTGCCAGCGTGCAGTGTGCCGGGTCATGCAGGCAGGCATCCGCCCCGATAATATGACTATAGTAAGGGCCAGCAGTAGGGCTGCCGACTTTAAACAGCCGCCTGAAAGATGCAGCAGCATCCTCTACAGTCAGAGGCTGCCCATCTGAAAACCGCAGGTTGGGCCGAAGTATAAAGCGATAGGTCCGCCCGCCGTCTTCTGGCTGTGGAACGGTTTCTGCCAGATTGGCAATGACGTGCTGCGCTGCGGGACCGGAAAATTTGGGGAAGGCGAGCAATCCATCATAAACCGGCGTTTCAAGCTGTTTGATCAGGGAAATGTAAGAGACCTGAGGGTCCAGTGTGCCGCCGGAATTCTGTGCCGCCAGCCGCAGGGTCCCGCCCGTATGAGCCTCAGCGGCTGTGGCTGTGGCAAAATGTGCTGCTGGACTGGTGGATTCAGCATGGGAATGGGAGAGGGGGCAGGCAGCCGCCAGCAGGCTGGCCAGCGTGTATCCCACATAAAAAGAGCGTTTCTGCACTATGCCTCTCACCCCAAAAACCGGAGGAGACCTTAAAAGGCTGTGACCCACCACACAATGCAGAAACCGAAACGATTTGTAAAAGCCAGTTTACATCTGTCACATCCCTCAGGCTTTTGGTACGGCCTGCAACGCTGCGGGAAGCACGCGGCCAAACAGCTCCAGTTCCGCAGGGGTGGCCGTGCCGACCCGGATCCAGGTCTGATAATCGGGTGCGTCAAACACGCGAATATCCACACCACGCTGTGCCAGAGCCGCTTTCATTTTTTCGGCCGGCCGCAGAGTATTGACATATACAAAAGTCCCATGACTTTTCAGGAAAGTCAGATTATTTTTCTTGCAGATATCATAAATCATGGCACGGCATGACGTCAGATAACGGATAGCCCCGTTCAGATAATCTTTATCCCCAAGAGATGCCAGAGCCGCAGCATAGCCTGCCTGATTGCGGGATGTCGTCGTCAGGCTGTAAAGCTGTTTAACGCGGTCAGGCTGGGCCAGAATATAGCCAATTCTCAACCCGGCGAGACCATACACTTTAGAAAAGGTGCGTGCAACAATCACATCATGTCCGGAATGCACGAGTGATGAGACGGTCATTTGTTCCGCCATGGGTAGAAGCTCAAAATAGGCTTCATCCACAATCACAGGGCATGTTCTGGAAACATCCTCACAAAAGGCAAGAAGTTTGGCATGATCCAGCATATCGCCGGTCGGGTTATTGGGGTTGCAAAGGTACACCATTGCCGTTTGCGGTGTTATGGCGCGTCGCAGCGCGTCGAGATCAATGGCATGCTGTGTCAGAGGCACGTAACGTACCTCTACACCCCGGCGCTGGGCGTAATTCAGATGCGTGGCGTAAGTCGGCTGGGGGGCCAGAATATGGCCCTTCCGCCCAATATCACTTGAAAGAAGAGAGAGCGCATCCAGAGAGCCATTTGATAAAGCAATTTTATCACGCTCAAGATTTTCCTGCTCTCCTATTTTGTCGCGCAGAGTGTGGTCATTTTCCACATAATAAGGAGCGTCTGGGACGCAGGCGATAATTGCCCTGCGCGCCGCGGGCGAAGGCCCAAACGGATTTTCCGTCACATTCAGCCGCGCGTAGGATGCAGGCGCTTTTTCCTGTGCGGCCATGACAGGTTTGCTCCGGCCAGCCCACATCGCGGGGGCCAGTAGACTGCCAGCCTGTATCAGAAAGCGTCTGTTAAACTCAGGCATGGATATCCTCTAAATATAAATTATTATTCAGGTTTAATGGTGATGGTTAATTGACTTTTCTTAGAGTGATTTTCCTTATTTGTGAAATTAAAATGAGTATATAAAAATATAAATATTAAATGTCATAATAGTTTCACTTTTTATAGGGGGCACTGTTTGATAGCCAGCGCGTGATTTTTAATCCTTCTTTCATTCTGGATACACGCATGACACTCAGGAAAGCGTTTCTGGTTTCAACCGTTCTGACATTTGGCTTTGCTGCACAGAACCAGGTTGCCAGCGCCGCAACGGCGGAAAAGGAGCAGAAAACGGTAAACGCAGGTCCGGCAAAAAAAGTAGCGGCCAAGAAAGCAAAAGCCGCGCCTCATGCGTCAGAAAAACCGGCTGCTGCCAACGCAGGGGAAACCCTGATTGTTACCGGCACGCACGCCGTCAACCGCAAGGCCCGGCAGAGTACATCGCCTGTCAGTGTGCTGTCGGCCGCCACGCTGCGCCGGTCCGGGCAGATGAATCTGGCCGATGCGCTCACGCGGACATATGCATCCATCAATGTCAGCGCCATGGGGAATGATGCAGGGTCCTTAACCTCGGCCATCCGTATGCGCGGGCTTAATCCTAATCAGGTTCTGGTACTGGTGGATGGTAAACGCCGCCACACAACAGCAAATATTTATGCCGATGCCGGGCCAGCATTTGGTGCCACGCCGGTTGATCTGAATATGATCCCCGCAGCCTCTATTGATCATATTGAAGTGCTGGAAGACGGGGCTGCCGCGCTCTACGGGTCTGATGCCATTGCCGGGGTGGTGAATATCATTACCCGGAAAACAAACCACGGTCTGAATATGAGCGCCCAGACAGGCGCCAATGCGTATAACGGGGATGGCTGGCAATATCAGACCAGCGTGGATGGCGGCCTGTCCCTTGGTGGAGATGGCTATCTGCATCTCAGCGGGCAGGTTTATCATACCGACCACATGGTGCCCTACACAGAGGACCACCGTCTGATGGGGTCTGCTCCGGCAGGTGCGGGCACAGCCTTGTACAAAGGCCCGGTTTCTGTCCCGAAAAATTCAAATAAAGTCATGAGCACGCCGGAAGAAACGCGTGAAAACCTGAGTATTGCCTTTGGAAAAACCCTGACAGAGGGTGTGCAGGGATACGGGCTGATTACATATGCGCACCGGCATGCGGAATCGTATCAGAATTATCGCACTCCGAATACGTTGCCCGACCTTTACCCCTCCGGCTTTTCTCCCCTTGAGACAATTGAAGAAAATGACTACGCCGCCACACTTGGTCTGAAAGGCGATAATTTCTTCGGGTTCGCGTGGGATCTCAGCACGACATATGGCGCGGATGAAGATGCAATCGGGGATAAAAACAGCGCGAATGCAGGCATGCTGAGCAGCAAATGTATTCCGCGCAGCAGTAATCCCACCAGCACAAGCGCCTATGTTTCGACGGACGGATGCGGCTGGTCCCCCACCAGCACCCGTGCGGAAACTTATCGTATGGCGCAGTGGACAAATACGCTGGATTTCAGAAGAAATTTCAAAACCGGATTTTCCACGCCGACCACTATTGCCTTCGGGGCGGAACACCGGCTGGAAACATATCAGATCAAAGCCGGGACACCACCTTCTTATGAGGCCGGGGGCATGGCGGGTTATGTGGGCCTGAGCCCGCAGAACGCCGGGAACTGGAGCCGTGATATCTGGGCCGGATATCTGGATGGTGATTTCCATCCTCTGAAAAACTGGGACGTCGATTTCGCCGGACGCTTCGAACATTATACAGACGTCGGGAATACGGAAAACGGCAAGGTCTCAACGCGGTATGACATCACACCGCGGATTTCAATCCGTGGGACCATCAGCAACGGCTTCCGTGCCCCAACACTTGCCGAGCAGCATTTCAGCTCCATTAACGTAGGCGCGACAACAGTTGCGGGCCTGCTGCCTGTCAGCTCCTCCGCCGCGCGTCTGCTGGGGGCTGCGCCCCTCAAGCCGGAACGCTCCACGAACGCCAGCGGTGGTCTGGTGGTTGAACCTCTGAAAGGCCTGCATGTTGAAGCAGATGTGTATCAGATCAACATTCGTGACCGCATTATTGCCGGTGGGTCCAATAACGGCCCCACGGCGATTGCAGCCTTGCAGCAGCTTGGGTTTGTGCTTCCCTCGGGTCTGGACCCCAATGCTGTCAGCACCTACTACTTTGCAAACGGCGCCAGCACCCGCACGCAGGGGTTTGATCTGAAGGCGGATTACCTGCTGAGAATGAACCGCTACGGTAATCTCAACCTCTCTGCTACGCTGGACCTCAACCGCACGCGTCTGAGCCATGTGGCTTCAACCATGGTCAACGGCGTTCCCACCTCTCTGCTCACCGCGGCAACAGCCAGCTATATCACCACGGCCTATCCGCGCAGCAAGCTGATCCTGAATGCGTTCTGGACAGTCGGGAAATGGGACGTCAATCTGCGTCAGACACGCTATGGTGAGACAACAACCATGCTGGGCTATCAGGACTGGACGCCGTCCAGCGCGATCTGTGACAATAACGGTAAGGCGCTGCGCTATTCAAACAGCTGCTTTGCCCAGTTCAAGAATACACCGCGTTGGCTGACAGATCTGGAAGTGGGCTACAGCGCCACGCCCCACTGGCATTTTGCTATCGGAGCAAACAATATTTTCAATGTGCGTCCCCGCCGTGTCAATCCGCTGAACAACAATTACGGCGGCCGGATGTATGACGCCAACTCTGCTCAGGTGCCCATTACCGGTGGCTATTACTATGGCCGGATTGACGCACACTTCTAAAAAACTGATCGTTTGAAATAACCGGAAAACCTGCCAGAAAATATTATGGTCTGGCAGGTTTTTTATTGTTTGAAACAAGACGCTCTTTTCGATTTTTCCGCAGGCTGAAGGCATGCCTCAAAACGGATCAGGTGCGTTTTCAAGTCTGATCAGGGCGTTGTCCAGCATCTCAGATGTCAGAGGCTGATCATCCAGATCCAGAACCATGTAAGGCTGTTTGCGTTGCAGGGTTATGATATAAAAGCAGTCCCGCAGATGAGGCTGGCCATCAAGTTTGCGGTTCAGTTCAAGAAGTCTTGTGCCCGGACGAGCAAAAACCATGTTGGCAAGGCCCGCCCCATGCGGGGCCAGAATACACTCAGCCTGCCGGAAGAGTGCGATCTGCGTTTCAAGATCCATCTTTTCCAGAAAGATTTTTTCAAACCCCTTGCGTTCCAGAACAGGTTCGATCTGGGCCTGCTCTTCCGGGCTGATACGGCTGTTATGGCCGCCTTCACGCGTTACGTAAAAGCGGGTTGGCAGATCAGGCCGGTGCGGCACTGTCATGGCGTCAAAATGTTTGTGGGGCTCCGAAAAATTCAGGTAAAGCTCGGGCATTGTCGGTGCATGCCAGAAAAAATGCAGTTTTCTGGCCCTGTGAACCCCCTCCGGTGCCCGAAAAACACGATCCTGAAGTCCAGAAAGACGGAGGGATGTTTCAAATGTTTCAGGTGTAAAAGCCGGGTGGTGGGTTGCGCCTGCTTTGGGCATATCTGGCACAACAAATCTGGTGTGTGCGGGCAGCAGGGTGCTGGCAATCTGGGTTTTGGAGACCCCATACAGCATCCAGTGGTAATAGTTCCGCCATGCAGCGTCGAACCCCAGAAAAACCTCATCCTGTTCTTCATGCTCCGGCATGTCGGGCAGACGGCGGTTGTGCTGGTACAAATCATGCTGGCAGAAGCAGGAGGGTTCAATAACCGGATGGTTTTTGCTGTCGATAATCATGCCATCCAACCCCGGATACAGCACAAAACGTGCATTTTCCATGGTGAACAGGGAAAGCCGGGTGAGCGGCACCGAGACGGTGCGCGTCCCTGCAACAGGCCGCGCGTGGTAGAGGGAGAGCCCACGGTTAAAAGTCTGTTCAGACTGTCCATCATACGCGGGAATAGGAAGAGGCAGGATCTGAGCGTTTGTCTGAAAAGCTTTTTGTTCGGAAATTTTGCCAAAGGCTGACAGACCATTCGCAACAGAGAATGCGTCCTGTGGCGTTGTTTCAGACATGTTCACCTCTCCGGTTCTCGAAAATACATAATGATGGCTTAGTCTTTGGGGGCCATGATCTTTTTGAGCGCCTCAGTCATGGCGTCTGCGCTCAGAGTGGCGTCCACGGTTCCGGCATAGCGGGTCTCGGGGTCCATTACCACAAAGCGGGGTGACATCTGCATGGCATAAGTCCATTCCGGGTCAGGACGTTTTTCAACAGTTGTATGATATTCCTTTGCCAGATCCGCCAGCGGGCCGGGGGCGGCTGTGCCTGCCACAACACGCGGGCTGATGCTCTGGCCATACAGGCGCAGGCGTTCGGCATCATCGCGGTCCGGGTCAAGGCTGACAAAAATAATCACGGCTTTCCGTTTGCCGGGGTCCACCTTGTCCAGTGCGGCGGACATGCTGGTCAGCGCCGGAGTGCAGGCATCTTCTGCGCAGTGGGTTGCGCCGAACAGCACCAGCATCCAGCGGCCCCGGAAGGTCTGGTCTGTCATGGTGCCTGTTGTGGAATCCATCAGGCGGAAAGACCCGCCCACTTCATTGCCATAGCTGTCCAGTGTGGGGCCATGATGCAGGGCAATGCGGGTGCCCACGTAGCCCGTCACACTGGCCACAACCAGAATACCCGCCGCAATCAGTGCAAATCGTTTTTCGTTCGGTGTCATGCTTAATGTGCCTCTGCCCAGTTTGCGCCTGTTCCTGTTTCAACCACCAGCGGCACGGACAGGCTTGCCGCGGCTTCCATGATTGTGCGTACCAGTGCGGCCACGGCGTCAGCGTCCTTTGCATCGGCTTCAAACAGCAGTTCGTCATGCACCTGTAGCAGCATCCGGGCGGAAAGCCCGGCGTCTTTCAGGGCTGCAGGCAGCCTGACCATGGCGCGTTTGATAATGTCTGCAGCCCCGCCCTGCAGGGGGGCGTTAATAGCCTGCCGTTCTGCATATTGCCGGCGTGCGGCACTTTTTTCATGAATGCCCGGCACATAGCACCGCCGCCCGAACGGGGTCAGTACATAGCCCGTGGAGCGCGCCTGTTCCCGCATGCGCTCCATATAGTCACGGATACCCGGATACCGGGCAAAATAGGCATCAATATAGGCACGGGCTTCCCCCGCCGGAATGCCGAGCTGGCGGGCCAGACCAAAAGCGGAAATACCATAGATAATCCCGAAATTGATGGCCTTGGCGCGGCGGCGGGTCAGGCTGTCCATGCCTTCGAGCGGAATATTGAAGACTTCCGAGGCCGTGCGGGCATGAATATCCTGCCCCAGTGCAAATGCTTCCCGCAGGGCTGGGATATTCGCCACATCCGCCAGCAGGCGCAGTTCAATCTGGGAATAGTCAGCAGAAATCAGCGTCTTGCCGGGCGGCGCAATAAAAGCTCGCCGGATGCGGCCGCCTTCTTCCGTACGGATGGGGATGTTCTGCAAATTCGGGTCATTGGAAGACAGGCGGCCTGTGGTGGTGATGGCCATCTGGAAGGAGGTATGCACCCGGTCATCCGTCGTGGCCTGTCGTAGCAGCGCATCCGTGTAGGTGCTTTTCAGTTTGGCCAGTTGCCGCCATGCCAGCACGCGGGCAGGGAGGTCATGCCCCTGATCAGCCAGATCCTGCAACACGGAGGAGTCCGTGCTCCATGCGCCTGCCTTGCCGCGTTTGCCGCCCTTCAAACCCATTTCATCAAACAGAATTTCACCAAGCTGGCGTGGGGAACCGACATTAAAGTCACGCCCCGCGGCCTCATGAATTTCTTTTTCCATGACGGCCATGCGGCTGGCAAAATCTTCCGACAGACGGCCCAGTTCGGCGCGATCAACCGCGATCCCGGCTTTTTCCATGCTGGCGAGCACGGGTGAGAGCGGCCGTTCAAGCTGTTCATACAGGGCCAGCGCCTGATTGGTGCGCAGGGTGGGGTGCAGCACATACCACAGCCGCAGCGTGACATCGGCGTCTTCCGCAGCATAGGGCGTTGCGCGGGCCACCGGCACCTGCGTAAACGGAATCCGGTTGCGCCCGGTGCCTGTCACACTGTCATAGCTGATGGGGGTATGGCCCAGATGCAGGGTGGAGAGTTCATCCATCCCCTGTCCATGCTGCCCGGCGGACTGCGCGTAGGAGATCAGCATGGTGTCATCCACCGGGCTGATGGTCGTAAAGTCCAGCCCGGCATGGTCAAAGACCAGCAGGTCAAACTTGGCGTTCTGGAAAATTTTCAGAACGGTGGGGTCTGTGAGCAAAGGGCGCAGGAGGTCAAGTGCCGCGGTGGGCTGAAGCTGCTCACCCGCCGGTTCTTCCAGCGTTCCCTCATGCCGCAGGGGGATATAGCAGGCCTTGCCCGGCGCAGTGGCCAGAGAAATACCGACCATGTTGGCGCTGAGCGGGTCAAGCCCGTCGGTTTCTGTATCCACAGCACACACACCGGCTTCCTGCGCGGCGGTGACCCATGTCTGAAGTTCTTCTGCCGTGCGCACCGTTTCATACGGGCCATAGGCCGCAGCAAGAGAGGCCGCGGCCTGTGCGGACTGACCATTATCAGGCGCTGTTGCTTCTGCCCCTGCGGGGGCAGCCGCGCCGTTGACGGAGGCATGGGCCGTGGCGCGGGCGGTGCGGTGCGCATGCGCGCCCGAAGGATGGCCCACGCCCAGACGTGTGAGCACGGACCGGAAGCCCATGCTTTCCAGCCAGTCGGCCACCATCAGCTTGTCGAGCTCCCGCACGCCAAGGTCTTCCACAGGTACGGGCAGCGGCACATCCCGCGCCAGTTCCACCAGCTTGCGGGAGATGCGCGCGGCCTCGGCATGCTCAATCAGCATATCGCGCCGTTTGGATTTTTTCATATCCGGCGCAGCGGCCAGCACAGCTTCCAGCGTGCCGAACTCATTCACAAGGGCAGAGGCAGTTTTCGGGCCAATGCCGGGGACGCCGGGCACGTTGTCGGTCGGGTCTCCCATCAGGGCCTGTACGTCCACCACCTTGTCCGGGGTGACGCCAAATTTGGCTTCCACTTCCGGCGTGCTGATGGCGGTCTGCTTCATGGGCTCCAGCATGCACACGCCGGGGCCAATCAGTTGCATCAGGTCCTTATCGGAGGAGACAATGGTGCAGGTTCCGCCCATCTCCCGCACGGAGGTGGCATAAGAGGCAATCAGATCATCCGCTTCCCACCCGGCCAGTTCAATGGCAGGCACATTGAAGGCCCGTGTCGCGTCACGGATCAGCGAAAACTGCGGGCGCAGGTCTTCCGGCGGTTCGGGCCGGTGGGCTTTATACTGCGGATAAATTTCCGTGCGGAATGTCTGCCGTCCGGCATCAAAAACAACGGCCAGATGCGTTCCCACATGTTCGCGCAGCAGGCGGGCCAGCATGTTTGTAAAGCCATACACCGCGTTGACCGGCACCCCGTCCGGACTGGTCATGGGCGGCAGGGCATGAAAGGCGCGGAAGATAAAGCCGCTTCCATCTACCAGTACCAGGTGGGGTGTGTCTGTGTTGGTCATGAAACTCTTGCAGGGCTTGGCCGGAAAAGGTGAGACGGATGAATGAGCCGGGGATATGCGCCCCGGCCCGGTCTGTCCAGCATACAGGGGTGCGGAAGGAGCCTGCAAGGCAGGCACCGTGTTGGGGCAGGTTTTTGCGCGAATTTCCATAAATGCCCGGTGGCCGATACTGAGCCGGATCAAATATACAGAGTGTGAATAACTTATAATCTGAAATTGGCACTAAAAGAGCGGTCACAATCTGTTTATACATCTATATCCATATGGATATAGACAGAGGTAACAGTCTGTAAAGGCTGCATGAATTTCGGGGTGGCCGGACATCAGACCGTCAGCCTGTCCGTTTGATCACGGGATGATGAAGCAGGTTTTAACGCATCAGGAGATGCGTTTTTAAAAATCATCGCAAAAATTTGAAACTTTTATAACGCATTTCGGACCAGTGTGGGCGGATGCAAGGCCCGGAGCTGCCAGAGTGGCAGTCTTCCGGCGCGATCACGGACATGAGGCGAGGGTGGGGATATGATTTTTCAGGGCAGACAGGGGCGCATGGCTCTTCCGCCAGTTTCACAGAAGGGCAGGGCCGTCAGGGTGCGTCTGTTACAGGTCTGGAAGACCCTGTCCGGCCCGGCGCTGACGGGTGTTGCGCTGCTGACGTTCCCTCACCCTGTGCGCGCGCAAACCTCCGCTACGGTCGCACTGTCCTCCAGAGCGCCCGCTGGCGGCACGCCGCGCGTTACACTCGCGCCGGTTACGGCTCAGCCCGCCGCTGGCGCGACCACAGACGCGCAGACGGCGGCGGAAAAGCCGGAAGCAGACCCCGGTACAGACCCGCAGACAGGGCTCACCTTTGATAAAATTTTTGACGGGCAGCGCACGCTTGGCACCAGTGGCCTGAGTTCTCTGGAAGGCTCCAGCGGCGGAGGGATTGCCAGCTGGGCGACCATCGGTGGTTACGGCAGCAAAAAAAGTATGGGGATGGCGTTTCACTACAGCTATGTGAGCCTGACCAACTATACGGACCAGAATGTCGGCGCAGTCATGGGGTTTTATGACCGCGTGGAAATTTCATACTCCCATAACTTCTTCCGGACCGGCTCAACCGGGCGCAAACTCGGCATCGGGCATGGCTATCAGTTTGATCTGGATACAGGCGGCATCAAGGTCCGGCTGTTCGGGCATGTGCTGGATAAAACCCTGCTGCCGCAGGTGGCGGTCGGGGCAATGTACAAGCATGACGGGGATTCACGGGTGATCCACGCCGTCGGGTCAAAACATGCCGATGGAGCGGACGTGTATATTGCGGCGACCAAACTGTTCCCCAAAATTGGCCTGCTGGTGGATACCACCATGCGTCTGACCAAAGGCAATCAGTGGGGTATCCTCGGGTTTGGGGGGGACAGGAACGATAATTACTATCCCCAGTTTGAAGGATCACTCGGCTATCTGCCGTCCTTCATCCCCGGACTGGTTGTGGGGGTGGAATACCGGACCAAGCCGCGCAACCAGAACTTTACGCCGGAAAGTAACTGGTTTGATGTTTACGCCAGCTATTTTGTCAACAAACACCTGAACATCACGGCGGCTTATGTCTCTCTGGGGACGATTGCCACCTACCGCAACCAGACCGGGGCTTACGTCTCCCTCCAGACAGGGTTTTAACCTCTGCCCCAATACCCCCGGCTGAACTGGATAGTCAGCTCAGCCGGGGGGATAAAGCGGACTGCGATTTACTGAGTGATGGTGCTGGTCACCAGCCCCGGTGTCAGGATTTGCGGCAGCACAACTTCTGGCCCGTTAGCGGGAACATACAGGTAGAACGGCACGCCATCCCGCCCATGCGCCTTCAGAAATGTGCTGATAGCGGGGTCATGATTCGTCCAGTCTCCGCGCAGTACGGTCACGCCACGGGCAGCCAATGCAGCCTGTGTGCCGGGGATATCCAGCGCCACTTTCTCATTGACCAGACAGGTGATGCACCAGGCGGCTGTCATATCCACAAAGACCGGTTTGCCCGCAGCATGCAGCTCTTTGAGCCGCGCTTCAGAAAACGGTTCTGTGCCTTTGGGCAGGCCGGAGGTGAGGCTGCCTGAGGTGGCCGGGGCCGCGCTCTGGTGGCGCAGGGCAGGAACCAGAGCCAGTGCGCCCAGAAGCCCCAGCAGCGCCAGACCATGCAGCGCAGTGCTGGCGCGGGTATGGCCCTGCTGGATCAGTTTGACCTGCGCCACACCGTACATCCACGCCGCAAAGCCCAGCAGCACCAGCCCCGTGGCCAGCAGCAGCACAATGGAGGCCCCGCCTTCCAGCGCTGCAACCCACAGAAGCCACACGCAGGACCCAAGCAGCGGGAAGGCCAGAAACTGGCGGAGATACTGCATCCACGCACCGGGTTTGGGCAGGCGGGCGGCCAGCCCGGGTACGGTGGTCAGCAGCAGGTAAGGGGCGGCCAGCCCCAGCCCCATGGCGGCAAAAACAATCAGGCCCATGGCAGGAGGCCCGGAGAGCGCCCCGGCAATCGCCACGCCCATAAACGGCGCGGTGCAGGGGGTAGCCACCACCACAGCCAGAATACCGGTGACAACATCATGCCAGTGGCCATGTGCGTGCGTGCTCAGAGAGCTTCCAGCGGTGACGGGCATGAACTCAAACACGCCCAGCAGATTGAGCGCCATGGCAAACAGCAGCCACGTGACCAGCGTGACAAACAGCGGCGACTGGAACTGAAAGCCCCAGTCCGCCGCGGCTCCGGCCACGCGCAGGCCCATCATGACGCCACCCAGCGCCAGAAACGTGACCATAACCCCCAGACTGTAACAGGCGGCACTTGTGACCTGCGTGCGGCGTTCCGCTTTGCCCAGCCGGGCGAGGGAGAGCGCCTTCATGGCCAGAATGGGGAAAACGCACGGCATCAGGTTGAGAATCAGGCCCCCCAGAAACGCGAAGGCCACCTGCTGTAAAAAACCTGCCTGCGCCAGCTTCCCTGTAAAAGAGGAAGAGGTGGCCTCGCTTGCTCCCTGTGCGACCGCAGCAACCGGGCTGGCCGAGAGGGCGAGGGCGCGTTCACTCCCGGCAGCGTCTTTCAGCACCAGCACGCCACTCAGGGGCTGGTTTGCGGCAAAGTCCGGCAGGCGTTTGAGGTGCAGGGTCAGGCCGCCATCCTGCGCCGCGAAGTTTTGAGCCGCAGCCTGATCAATCAGTCCCTGCTGGTCAGGCATAAACCACGCATCCTGCACCGAGCGGGCTGAAAGACCATGTCCTGTGACGCTGAGAACCCCGTCTGCCGCAACAGTTGCCGCATAAGGGGACGGCACCGGGGTGGCGTCTGCTGCCGCCGCAAATAGCGGGGCCTCGGCGGAGGGATGCGCCGGGCCGGGTTGCAGCGTGACGCTCAGATCCGCTTCCTCCGGCACACAGACATTTTCACACACCAGCCAGTTTGCGTGTGCCTTGAGGGTGGTTGGCCCACCGGGCTGCGCTGCGGCGGGCTGGAGCACCAGCGCCATTGGCAGCACGACGTCCCCCGTATAGGCGTAAGACATCAGGGAGGCATCGGGGATGCGGTGCGGTGTTGGCCAGATAATGGTTGAGGCTTTTCCGGTCGCGCCGCCGTCCGCCGTTACGGTCACAGCGGGTGCTTCTCCGGCATCACCGGGGTTGCGCCAGTATGTGTGCCAGCCATCCTGAAGCTTCAGGCGCAGGGCGACATGCAGCGGAGCGCGTCCGTCCGTGGTGTCTGTATCCGTAATCAGGGTGGCAACGCTGTGCCCTGTGGTGGAAACCGGGGCGCTTTCCGCAGCACGTGCCTGTTGCCATGCCTCGGTCAGTCCCGCGCCATTGACGGTTGCACAGACGGCAAACAGCAGAGCCATCCCCCACAGGCAGCGTGCCAGCCGGTGCGTCAGCGTCCGTGGAGACGCAGTGAGGGGTGAGGCAGAGCGAACAGGGGCAGGAGAGCAAAAACGAGGCATGAACGATCTCAGAGAAAAGAGCGACGGGAAAAAGCGGAGAGGTAACGCACCATAGCACGGTCCGTTGAGGGCGTAGAATGAAACCCCCGAATGCGATAGAGCGTGGAGAACAGGCGGCCACGCATCAGGTCAGGCTCAGATAAAGCAGGGAACGATGGGGTTTTTCAGCAGGCTTTTCAGGCGGACGGCAGAGACGGGCAGCGTGCGGCTGAAGGACGTCGCCAGACGTGTAACGGTTCTGGAAACGGTTCCGGCGGCCCCGGCTGCGCTGGTTGCAGGCGGCGTTCTGCCAGCGGGAGCCACCTCCCTGTTCCGCGGGTGGGAGTCCGACCCGGCGACTTTGTGTTTGTATGATCTGCGGGATGTCGTGCTGGACCGTTCCCTGATGGTGTTCCTCAAGGACGGCAAACCTTTGCTGGAAACGGCCTATCTGCAAGATCCTGCCGCTGTCGCCGCGCTGCGTATCCGTCCGGCGGATGTTGTGCAGGTGCCGGACCAGCCCGGTCCCGTCACGGCCTGTTTTGACCACTGGGATAGCAATTATTACCATTGGCTTTCCCATACAGTGCCAACCTTGCAGGCGTTGCGTGCCACCGGGCATGGTGCCGCCCGGCTTATTCTGCCCGCAGGCCTGCGTCCGTGGCAGGCCGAAACACTGGCTCTGTCGGGCTTTGACGCGCACAGAAGCGTTCTGACCGAGCACGGTAAGCAATATGCCTTCCGCCGGGTGCTGTATGCGGATTATGTGCGGGGCGGTGCGGATTTTTCTGTCTCCCCTTTATCACAGGCAGCGTATCGGTCTCTGGGAGCCGGGCAACCTGCCACCGGGCCTCGGGATCTGCGTATTTTTATAGAACGAGGGAACGCCACAAACCGTAGAATCCCGAATGAAGCCGAGCTGACGGCGGCCTTGCAGGCCCGGGGTTTTGTGTGCGTCCGCCCGGAAACACTCCCGGTTGCTGAACAGATCCGCCTTTTCAACAGGGCCAGACTGGTGGTGGGGCAGCTTGGGGCCGGGATTTCCAACTGTGTGTGGTGCCAGCCCGGCACGGTGGTGTTTGAACTGGTGGCTGAACACCATCAGAACCCGTGTGACCTCCTGCTGGCAATGCAGGCCGGGCTACAGTACTGGGGCAAACTGATGCCAACAGGTCAGCAGGAAGATAATCACACGGCTCAGTCAGAACAGCCGCTTGATATCGCCTCTGTTCTGCAGGAACTGGAGCAGATTGAGGCATATCTTCCGCCAGTGTGACGTCTGTTTCCGCCTGACCTGCCGTCCAGTCTGACGACTGACCAGAAGCGTCTGGTCAGGAGCGCTTGGCCCACTCGGCCAGTTTGTCCACCACAGCCTGCCCGGACATGCGGCGGGCGTCGCCCAGCGCCAGAGTTTCATCCCCGTTCAGCACCTTGCCGTCAGGTGTCACGATCAGGGCAACCGGGATCGCCTTGATGGTGATGCCGAATTTTTTGGCAAGATCCATGTTCTGGTTGAAGTGATCGACATTGACGGACACAACCTCAAAGGTCTGTTCCACCCACGGGCTGACCGCCGGGTGTGTCAGCACACCTGCCAGCACGCGGCAGTCCGGGCACCAGTTGGCCCCGAAATCAATCAGTACTTTCCGGCCTGTCTTGCGGGCCTGCGCAAAAGCAGCATCGACTGCGGCATGGGCACTTTCCGGCTCCGCGTAGGGGTGTGCAACGGCTGTAATCGGCGCAGAGCCAATCTGGGGCACGGGCAGCGCGGCGGCGGGGGCCGTGCTGGTCTGGGCGGCGGCGGTCTGCGCTACGCCCGCCACGGAGACTGTCAGAGCCGTTGCCAGCAGCAGAGTGCGGAAAAGGGCGGTGGAACGCATGCAGAAGACTCCTTGCTCAACGATAAAACGCTTTTCCGGCCGGAAGGCATGCAAGACACATCGTGTCACGCAGCGGAACTGCTGAGAGGAATATGTAGGGAGCGCACGGAATAAATGTCAATTCAATACGTGCAAAAATAAAACCACAAAAAAATATGTAAATAAGGGGTGGGTCTTAATGCTGCCCTGCGTCGGATACACCCGGCTGCAACACAAAAAGACGGGAACAGTAAGGGCATACCGTCTGGTGGCCGCCAATAGCCAGCCACACGCGCGGGTGGCCTAACGCACCCAGTCCGCCATCACACGCGACTTTGCGGCTATCAACCACAATGGTTTCAACATAACCCAGACGAGGGCGCGGAACCGGGTTGGTGGCTTGAAGGCGCATGGAGGCACATCCCTGTTGGTTTGCTCTGAGGTCGTTTCCCGCAGAATGCGGTGTGCAGACTCTTCGCCCCGGTCCTGACTGGCGCGGAACTGTGAGGAATGATAGCGGGTTGACATGAGCTTTTCCATGCATTCTCCCTTCCCATCCGCGTGAGCAGAATGCAGCACTTCTTGCAGAAACATGCTGTCTGGCCCGCGCTCCGGCGCTGTCTCAGGGGGGCGGTGCCGTTTCTCGCACCGGGTGCTTTTGGCCTGCTCAGCGCATGCAGCACGGTAATGCCGCCCGTGCCCCGCCCACCGGCCCGTTTTGCACAGCTTGGGCAACTGGTGCCGCCGCAGACATTTTTTGCGCTCTCCGATGGGGCAAAGCTGCCTGCCCGTGTCTGGTCTTCCGCCACCAGACCACACGCCATTCTTCTGGCCCTGCACGGGTTTAATGATAGCCGGGATGCGTGGGAGTCGGTGGCGCCGTTTTTCACCGCGCACGCAATAACGGTCATTGCCCCGGATCAGCGGGGCTTCGGGCAGGCACCCCGGCGTGGCGGCTGGGCAGGCACCGCGCGGATGGTGGCGGATGTCAGGGAGGAAGCTGCGCAGCTTCAGCAGGCTTATCCGCAGATACCTCTTTATCTTGTAGGGGAGAGTATGGGTGGTGCCGTGCTGATGCAGCTCATGGCGCAGCCCGATGCGCCGGTTGTTGCCGGGACAATCCTGCTCGCGCCCGCGGTGTGGCATTTTGGCTGGGCGGAAGATTTACCCCTGCGGGTTCTGTCACACATGTTTCCAGACGCTCTTGTGACAGGGCGGGAACTGCCTGTGCATGTTGTCGCGAGTGATAACAGGATGGCGCTGGCACGCCTGTATTATGACCCTCTGACCCTGCGTGCGACGCGCCTTAAAGCCCTTCAGGGGCTTGTTACGCTGATGAAGCAGGCAGCACAGGCAGCCCCGCATCTGCGCGGGTCTGTGCTGAGCATTTATGGGGACAAGGACCAGCTTGTGCCATCGGGTGCCATGGTGCCTGTCTGGGAGGCAATGCCCGGAGCCACCCGGCGTGACCTGATCCCCGGTGGCCACCACCTGCTCCTGCGGGACAGGCAGGGCGGCCGCGTCATGCAGGATATTCTAAGCTGGATCACCACGCCGGAAACCTGGCTGCCTTCTGGCGGGGACATCGCCGCCTCGGCCTGGCTGGCAACAGGCGTGGGGGAGGCTGGCGCAGAAAAGCAGGACGTTCCCTTGCCGGTTCTGCCAGCCACGCTGGACAGGCTTATGCTGGAACAGTCTCCATAAAATACTGAAATCCGGGAGGGCTGAACGCTGTGCCGGGAGACGCAGGGCCAGATAAAACCTATGGCCTGTGGCATGATTACGATAGCAGCATAGTGTGCCATTATGCTGTATGTACGGCCTGTCAGCCTTTCAACGGGCCTCGTTCCAGACCAGCTCTTTTTACCATCAAGGGTGCTTCATGCTTTTTCGCTCTTTGCTTCTGGCCTGCGCAGTTCTGCCTCTTTCTGTTTCCGTATGCTGTGCACAGACGGCGGATGAGCAGAAAACAGCACAGATTTTTATAGCGCTTCAGTCAGACCCTGCGCGGCTTGGCCTCTTCCTGCGGCAGTTTCCCAAAGGGGCAGACCTGCATAACCATATGGTCGGGGCTATTTATGCGGAAAGCTATCTGAAATGGGCCGCGCAGGACGGTGCGTGTCTTGCGCTGGATCGTGGTCAGATATTGCCTCACGGCTGTTCCGGGCATGAGAAGGGGGAACTGCCAGCAGAGGCTCTGGCCGCTAATCCGGATGCGGAAAACAGCATGATTGATGCGCTGTCTATGCGTGACTTTGTGCCTACGGCTACTGACCGCTCCGGGCATGACCATTTCTTCGCCACGTTCAACAAGTTTTTCGCAATCACCCAGAAACATGCCGGGGAAAGTCTGGCAGAAGTGCGGGACCGCGCAGCACTGGACCATGTGCAGTATGTGGAACTGATGATTTCCCCGGGGCTGGGTGGGATGATTGGGGCAGGCATGACGCACCCTCTCAAAGGGGAGGATTACGCACAGGCGCAACAGGCGCTTAAACCTGTGCTGCCAAAGCTGGTCGCGGATGTGCGGCATGAGACGGACGAGATGGAGCAGCAGGCCCAGCACGTTCTGCACTGCGGCACGCCGCAGGCCCATCCCGGATGCGGCGTTAAGGTGCGGTATTTATACCAGACCGTACGCACTTTTCAGCCATCCGTGGTCTTTGCACAGCTTTATGCCGGATATGATGTTGTGCGGACGGATGCCCGGTTTGTCGGCGTCAATATTGTCGCCCCGGAAGATAATGTTATCGCCATGCGGGATTATGACCAGCATATGCGGATGTTTCAGGCGCTCAGCAGGCAGTATCCGGATGTAAAACTCAGCCTGCATGCGGGTGAGCTGACGCCCGGCCTCGTGCCGCCTGAAGGGCTTGAACACCATATTCGCTCAGCCGTGGAAGTCGCGGGTGCCCGCCGTATCGGGCACGGGATCGACATTGCGTGGGAGCAGGATGCAACCGGCCTTCTGGCAGAAATGGCGCAGAAGAAAGTCATGGTTGAAATCAACCTGACCAGCAATGATGTTATTCTGAATGTTAAAGGAAAGTCTCACCCCTTCGCGCTTTACAGACGCGCCGGTGTGCCGGTTGCTCTTTCCACGGATGATGAGGGCGTCTCACGCGGGGATCTGACACAGGAATATCTGCGTGCGGTCACAACATGGCCGTTGAGTTATCAGGAAATGAAAGATCTCTCGCGCAACGGCCTGATCTATTCTTTCATTCCGGGGGAGAGCCTGTGGGCGGGTGGCCAGAGAGTGCAGGCCTGTCAGGACATGGCAAGCAAAACCTGTCAGGATTTTGTCGCACAGAGTGAAAAAGCCCGGACCCAGCTTGAACTGGAACAGAATTTCACACGCTTTGAAAAAGCTGTTGTGCAGAATGGATTTCTGAATAACTGACAGCAGTAACGACTCTTTACTCTGATTATTCCGAGGATATTCAGGGTGAAGCGTTCATAAAGCTCTTTCTGCACCCGGAAAGGCTGCGGCTTTCCATCTGGCCGCAGCCTGATACGGAGTGCGCTTAAAATTGCGGCAAAACAGACAGGCCGAACACCGTATCAGTCGTTGTACCAGCCAAGCTGGCTTAAAGTGCCCAGTTGTGCGGGTGTGAGCCAGCCTTCGCGCTGCATATCCTCAATCATCCATCCGCAGGAAGAACGGGTGCTTCGGGGCTGTGTGTCAAAGAGCATGGCGTCTGGCGCATCAGGCGTTCCCGGCATGACACTCTTCAGGGCCTCATAGGGCAGATCCAGCCCCTCGGCATTTAAGGGGGCGCTGAGGAGTCTGATAATTTCTGCTGCGTGCGCAGGCTGGTTACAGAGCACGGCAGCTTCCCGGACTGCGGCATACAGGCGGGCCGCGCCATCCGGATTTTCGCTGGTCCACTGGTCCCGTAAGGTCAGTATTTTTTCAAGATGCCCCGGCATAACCTGTGCCGACCCGGCGACGACAAAGGCCAGATTTTTCAGGCAGGCATCCGCCCCCCACGGCGGTCCTGCACAAAACCCGTCAATCTCACCGGCTGCAAGCGCCTGAATCATGCTGCTGGGTGGCATAATGACAATTTCTGTCCCCGTATCCCGGCAAATGGCATGGTCCTGAAGGAACCGTGTCAGGATCAGATAATGTGTTGAATAGAGATGTACCACACCCAGACGGGGCTTGCGGCCAAGCGACTGCGCCCAGTTTGTAAAAGCCGTGTGCTTGTCACGACCGGACTGCCACTGTGCCTGCGCTTCGGCCTGTCCGCGCAGAACAATCATATTCCCACCCCGGCTGACAGGCAGGCCGGGGCGCAGCGCAACCGGGCGTCCACGCTGGCCAAGCGCTGTCATGATCGCCAGAGGCGGAAACATCACTGCACCATCAAGACCATTCCAGACAAGCCCATCTGCAATATTGGCCCAGGACGGTACAATAACAGGTTCAACATCCAGTCCATGTTTGTCAAAAAAACCCATGCTGCGGGCTACCAGAACCGGGGCGCTGTCTGCCAGTCGCAGGAGTCCGATACGGCAGGAGATACTCATGGTGAAGGAGTCCTGTTCTGGTGAGCAAGATAATCTCTGGCAACATCAATAATTTTTCGGGCCTGCTGCATGGCCTGTTTGCGGAACCACCGATAGGCGTCTTCCTCCTTGCAGCGTTCCTGCTTCATAAACAGGATCTTGGCGCGGTCTATTGTTTCACGCTCGGAAAGCGTTTTTCTGGCCGCAAGCAGTTCCGCATTTGTCTCCCGAAAACGGCGGTACAAGGCAATGGCGGAGCGTAAGAGCGGTTTGACGTCTTTGACCGGAGTATCCAGCACGTTGTAGGAGCAGACACCTGCGGCAAAGGCATCTTCCATCAGGCTTTCATCATCTTCATCAACAAACAGCGCAACCGGGCGTTCCTGCCCGGAGGCGGAAAGAGCTCGTACACTATCCAGCGCATCACGGTCTGCCCGGCTGATATCCACCAGCACAATATCGGGCATATGGTGGCGCACGGCATCAATCAGGCTTGTGGCGTCGTCCAGCAGAATAACATCCAGTGTTGCTTCCGCCTCCAGCAGGCGCGCCAGCGCCCCGGCGCGGTGTGAGTTTTCATCTGCCAGAAGAACTTTCATGCACAGTGTCGTCCTGCTTTAGTACACATCCCGCAGATAGCGGCCATTGCGGGCAAAGTCTGACAAATAGGCGTCTGCGTTTTCAGCACTCATGTCTCCGTGTCGTGCGATAATCCTTTTCAGGGCGCTGTCAACGTCGCGTGCCATCCGCGCGGCATCTCCACAGATATACAGGCAGGCCCCCCGGTTAAGCCAGTCCCATAGCAGAGCGCCATGCTCTTCCATCCGGTCCTGCACGTAAATACGCTCTGGCTGGTCACGGGAGAACGCCGTATCCAGCCGCGTCAGACAGCCCTGCGCCATGAAGGCTTCCAGTTCCTCACGGTAGTAAAAGCCGGTGCTTTCATGCCGCTCTCCAAAAAACAGCCAGTTCTCGCCTTTGGCTTGCCGGGCGGTGCGTTCCTGTAAAAAAGCCCGGAAGGGGGCAATGCCGGTGCCGGGTCCAACCATGATAACGGGTGTGCTGTCATCCGCAGGCACATGGAAATGTGCGGTGGGCTGTACAAAAACCGGCACCTCTTCCCCTTCCGTGAGCCCGGTCAGCCATGTGGAGGAAACACCGGGGTACGGGGTGCGATTCACACCCACTGTCAGATGAATATGGTCCGGGTCTGTCAGCGGAGATGAGGAAATCGAGTAAAGGCGCGGCTGCATCTGCCGGAACAGGGCAGGTACTGTCTGCGGGTCGGTCATGCCGGAAAGTGTGGTGATCAGATCCGGCAGATACCCCCCTTCCGGGCGGCCAAGACGCTCCAGAAGAGCAGGGGCAGGGCGGGAGAGATCAAACCAGCGCCGCAGAGCATCCCCAAGCGGTGTCGGCCCCTGACGCCGCAGGGTCAGCATGGTCTGCTCGGGTAGCTGAAGCGCATTCAGCACGTGCTGGACAGTAGCCTCATTATTACACGGCCAGACCCCCAGCGCATCGCCTGTTTTATAGGTCAGGTTTGTTCCGGAAATATCCACAGCAATATGGAAAGTTTCCTTTTCCGTGTCCTCTCCGGTCAGGCAGGTTGCACGGCTCAGGCGGGCCAGTGCCGGTGTGGTGCGGGTAATACCCGTCGGCAGGGCCGGGGCAGGCTGTGCGGGAGCAGGCTGTGCAGGAGCAGGCGGGGGCGAGGCTGACGCTGACGGTCCGAGTGCTGCAAGCAGATGGCCCTTCCACACCTCCACGGCGTCTTCATAATCCGGTTCACAATCAACGCGGGGGAGGAGAGGGGAGGCTCCAAGGTTAGCCAGTTTTTCATCCAGAGCACGGCCAAATCCGCAGAAGCTGGCGTAGGAGGAATCTCCAAGCGCCAGCACGGCGTAGCGCAAATCTGCCAGAGGTGATTTATGCTGCCGCAGCGCATCCCAGAACGGTGCGGCCGTGTCCGGGGCATCCCCGTCCCCAAACGTGGAGACCAGAAAAAGGCCTGTACCTGAGAGCGCGGACGGATCACACTCCGTCAGTTCTGCCAGACGTACAGACAGACCGTTGTCTTGCAGCCATGCAGCAATCTCTGCGGCCAGAGCTTCTGTTCGCCCGGTCTGGGAGGCCCACCAGACGGTCAGAGCGGGCGCGCTGGCTGATGGTGATGCCAATGCTGGCGCCGTGGCCGGATGTGGGGCCTCCACAGTCCTTGTGCGGGAATAAAGTCCGGCCAGCAGACCATTCAGGTGGGTGGCCTGCTGCGCGGAGAGCGGCGCTGTCGCCGGGATAACGGGCAAAGTGCCCTCTGGCGGGTTAAGGCGGAGACCATCCAGAAACCCGCTGATCCAGACACGGCTTTCTTCTGAAAATGTGATCGTGCTCTGCTCAGTAAGGCCGAGATGGCGGGCGAGGCGGTCTGGAGGCATGGTCCTCTCCTGTGCAGAAGGCAGTGCGGTCTGAACGCGGGTGAGGGAGACGGCGCAATGTTTGATGCCGGGTTGCAGGGAAACCGGGTCAATCGCGTCGGACGTCACAGCATTAATGCAGAGTTCTTTGCCAAACCGGTCATTCCAGTGGAATGGCGCGAAACAGGTCCCCGGAGAAACACGGCTGGAAACAAGAGCGGGGAGTGTCGCTGTACCCCGGCGTGACCGGATTTCTACGACGTCCTGCTCTCTTAGTCCGAGCTTTTCTGCGTCTTCCGGTGCAATTTCTAAAAACGGACCAGTATTTAGTTTGTTAAGCTGTGCCACCCGGCCTGTTTTGGTCAGGGTATGCCACTGATGTTGCAGGCGGCCTGTGTTGAGCAGGAAGGGAAAGGCATCATCCGGCTCTTCCTCCCGCGGCATCCATGGGCGTGCAAAAAGCACAGCTTTGCCCGATGGGGTCGCAAAGACGGGATAGGCGTCCGGGTCCGGCCGATAGCGGATGGGGTGGCGCGTCGCCTCATCTCCTGCCGCAGCAGGCCATTGCACAGGCCCGCTCAGGAGGCGTGCATGGCTTACGCCGGAAATATCATATCCTGTCACAGGATTTGCAAATCGGCTTGCTTCCGCAAAAACTTCCGCCGCAGAGGTAAAGGAGAACCCGTCTGCAAACCCCATGGCGCAGGCCACGCGGGCAATAATCTGCCAGTCCGGCAGGGCCTCGCCGGGTGGGCGGACGGCCTGCCGGGCGAGCGTCATGGTCCTGTCGGAATTCACCTGGACTCCGTCACCCTCTGCCCAGAGTGCGCCGGGCAGAAGGATATCGGCATACTGGCCTGTTTCCGTATCTGCGTAAGCATCCTGCACAATAACCAGTTCTGCTTTTTCAAGAGCAGAGAGAACAGTGCCGCGCCGGGGGACGGTTGCCACCGGGTTAGTGCAGATAATCCAGCAGGCTTTAATTTCCCCGGCGGCCATGGCGCCAAACATGGCAATCGCTCCCTGACTGCCCTCAGCCCGGATGGTGCCGGGCGGCAGACCCCACTGGGTTTCACAAAAAGCTCTGTCTTTTTCGGAAAGGGCTGTGCGCTGGCCCGGCAGGCCGGGGCCCATATAGCCCATTTCCCGCCCCCCCATGGCGTTTGGCTGGCCAGTGAGGGAGAAAGGGCCAGAACCCGGCCTGCACAGGCTGCCCGTTGCCAGATGCAGGTTGCACAAGGCATTGGTGTGCCATGCGCCGGAAATGCTCTGGTTCAGTCCCATGGTCCAGAGGGACATCCACGCCCCGGCTTCGGCAATCCAGTGTGCTGCGGTGCGGATATCTGTTTCCGCAAGCCCTGTTATGTCCGCAACACGGGGTGGTGTGTACTCTGCCAGAAAAGCGGGCAGGTCGTCCCAGCCTGTGGTGCAGGCGTTGATGAAGGTCCTATCAAGCGCATCGGCTTCCATAAGTAGAAATAGCAGACCGTTGAGTAAAGCGAGATCTGTGCCCGGCCTTATTTGTAAAAACAGGTCTGCTTTCTCGGCTGTGGCGGTGCGCCGGGGGTCCACAACAATCAGCTTTGCCCCGGCACGTTTCCGGTCCATCAGGCGCAGAAACAGGATGGGGTGACAATCCGCCATATTCGCCCCGATAACGAAGAACAGATCGCTACAGTCAAAATCTTCGTACGAGCCGGGAGGAGCGTCTGCCCCCAGAGATAATTTATAGCCAGTGCCCGCTGCCGCCATGCACAGCCGGGAATTAGATTCAATATGTGGCGTGCGCAGATACCCTTTGACCAGTTTGTTAGCGAGGTACTGGGCCTCCATGGACATCTGCCCGGAAACATAGAGTGCAATGGCATCGGGGCCATCTGTGTCCAGAATAGTCCGCAGGCGTCTGGCAGTTTCCTGAATGGCAATATCTATTGGCGCAGGGTCTGGCGTGCTGGCGCGGTCTTTCCGCAGCAGCGCGGTCTCTAAGCGCGCGGGGGAGGTTATGGGTTTGTCGCAGGAACTCCCCTTTGTGCACAGCCGTCCTTTATTGGCCGGATGCGCAGTATCGCCGCGCACCCGGACAATTTTCTGGTCTTCCACCTCCATCACAATGCCACATCCCACACCGCAGTAGGGGCAGACAGAACGGATGTCCTGACACGTCATAAGCTTTACGCCATGAGGGTTTCCAGAGGGCGGGTTGTTGTGCGGGCACGGATTTCCACTCGTCCCTGATGCAGCCGCGCCTCCCATGCCTGAACAGAGCGGGAGGCATCTTCCAGACAGGTCCCGGTCTCAAGATTGAAATGTTGCTTGTAGAGCGGAGAGGCCACAACAGGCTGCCCCTTCAGGTCTCCTATCATTCCGCGCCCCAGCACATTGGCGTGTGAGAACGGGTCATGGTTATCAATGGCAAAAACCCGACCCTCTCCGCCTGTATCCGGAAGGTAGAACAGAGCGATCTGTGTGGTTCCAAGCAGGGCGACAACACCCGAGCGCGCAACAAGGTCCCGCTGCGCGCACAAATCCGTCCAGTCTGCCGGGCCTGCTGCAACAGCCTGCTCAGGCTGGTTCTCCGCAGGTTTAACCTGATCCCGTTCCGGAACGGTGCGGATATTCGGGTCCGGACGGCTGTCATTCACAAATGTGCGGAAGCGCTTCAGCTTTTCTTCATCCGTCAGCGCGTCTTTCCATTCGCAGTGGTAGGTGTCCACCACATGCTGCATCTGCTGTTCCAGCTCAGCACAGATACCAAGGCTATCATTGATGATAACATCTTTCAGATAGTCCAGCCCACCCTCAAGCGTTTCACGCCAGACAGAGGTTCTCTGAAGTTTATCCGCAGTGCGGATATAAAACATCAGGAAACGGTCGATATATTTGACCAGAGTTTCAGAATCGAGGTCTGTGGCAAAAAGCTCCGCATGGCGGGGGCGCATGCCGCCATTCCCGCATACATACAGGTTCCAGCCATTTTCAGTAGCAATAACGCCTACATCCTTGCTTTGGGCTTCTGCACATTCCCGCGTGCACCCGGAGACAGCAAATTTGAGCTTATGGGGTGACCGCAGACCCTTATAGCGGTTTTCCAGATCAAGCGCCTTACCAACACTATCCTGCACCCCGTAGCGGCACCATGTGCTGCCTACGCAGGATTTTACAGTGCGGGTGGATTTTCCATACGCATGACCTGTCTCAAACCCGGCATCCAGCAATTCACGCCAGATCTCAGGTAACTGGTGGAGTTGCGCGCCAAACAGATCCACGCGCTGCCCACCGGTAATTTTGGTATAGAGGTTATATTTCTTGGCAACCTGTCCCAGCACAATCAGCTTGTCGGGGGTGATTTCCCCTCCGGCAATACGCGGCACAACGGAATAGGTCCCGTTTTTCTGCATATTGCCCATAAAGGTGTCGTTTGTATCTTGCAGAGGGATATAGAGCGGGTCCGTAATGGGTTTGTTCCATGCGGAAGCAAGGATCGAGCCGACTGTCGGTTTACAGATTTCGCAGCCCAGCCCGCCATTGCCATACTGCTCCATCAGGTCTTCAAAACTCCGGAGATTATGGACACGGACAAGAGAATACAGTTCCTGCCGGGTGTAGGAGAAATGTTCGCACAGGCTTTTATCAACCGTCATGCCACGGGCTGTCAGCTCTGCTTCAAAAACACTTTTCAGCAGGCCGCTGCACCCGCCGCAGCCGGTGCTGGCTTTGGTGTCTGCTTTCAGAGTTGCCAGATCCGTACAGCCCTGTTCAATAGCCGTGCTGATCGCGCCTTTGGTCACATTGTGGCAGGAACAGATGGTTGCTGTATCAGGCAGGGCATCCGCGCCCAGAAGTTCAGCTCCCTCACCGCGCGGCAGGATCAGCACGGCCGGGTCTGCCGGGGGGGTAATACCATTCTGCACATACTGAAAAATTGTGTCGTAGTAAGAGTTATCCCCAACAAGCACAGCACCGGTTACGCGCGTGCCATCGGCGGAAAGCACAAGCCTGCGGTAAGACCCTTCCGCCTCCCCGATAAAACGATAGCTGGTGGAGCCGGGTTCCTGCCCGTGTGCATCCCCGATGGAGCCGACGTCTACGCCCTGAAGTTTAAGCTTTGTGGACATATCCGCGCCGGTAAAAGCGGCATCCGCCTCTCCCGCCAGCAGGGCGGCCACCGTGCGGGCCATGGTATAGCCGGGGGCGACAAGACCAAAAATCTGGCCTTCCCACAACGCACATTCCCCAATGGCAAAAATGTCGGGGTCTGATGTGCGGCACTGATTATCCACAACAATGCCGCCACGCGGCCCGATCTCCAGCCCGCAGGCCCGGCCCTGCATATCCTGTGGCTGAATCCCTGCGGAAAAGACAACCATATCTGTTTCCAGCGTGGTGCCATCGGCAAAAACCAGTTTGTGCCGGTGCGTCGTGCCAGCAACAATTTCTTTTGTAACGTGCAGAACGCGCACATCAATGCCGAGGGCTTCAATCCGATGTTTGAGGGCGCGGCCCCCCTCTTCATCAAGCTGGGCTGGCATCAGGTGGCTGCCAAGCTGAATAACGCTGACATCCAGACCCAGAACTTTCAGGGCGTTGGCGGCTTCCAGCCCCAGAAGCCCACCCCCGATCACGGTACCATGCCGGGCACCTTCTGCCGCCGCGCGGATCAGGTCCAGATCTTCCAGCGTCCGGTAGACCAGACCGGCGGTGCCGGTATTGCCCGGTACAGGCGGCACAAAGGGGCGGGAGCCGGTTGCAAGAATCAGTGTGCTGTAAGGCAGGCATCCATCTTCGGCGGTAATGGTTTTTTGCGCCCGGTCAATGTCCGTCACCCGGCTGTTCAGGTGGAGCGTGATACCGTGGCTTGTGTGGAAATCGTCCTGATGCAGCCGCAGGGCCAGCGCATCCTGTCCGCTCATATAATCCGTCAGATGCACACGGTCATACGCATGGTGGCGTTCTTCGCCAAAAACATGGATCTGATGCGTTTCATGCAGGCCATGCATAATGAGCTGCTCTGCGCAGTAATGGCCAACCATGCCGTTGCCGACAATGATGATGTTGTCTTTGATGGTCATTGGTTTGCCCTCTGCTTTTAAAATTTGAATTCGAGCGTTTGCATGTAGAGCGCGCCCTCTTTGGCGCCGACAGTCCGCATCCCGCGTGAGAGCAGAATGCCTTCAATATCGTGCGTCCAGGCCCAGTGCGGCGCAAAGTTCCAGGAAAGCTGGGTGTAGGGCATGACGCCGGTAAACCCGCCATGCAGGTTGTTGCGCCAGTTATAAATTTTACTGTTGCCGCCATAAATGGCGTCCTGCGTGCTGGCGCGCCAGAAGAACGGCACATGCAGCTTCAGGTGCAGGGTCGGGTGCATGGTAAAATTGGCAATCGGCCCGACACCAATCAGGTTTTGTGACGTCAGGGAAAGAGAGAGATCGTTATAATAAGGCAGCGGGACAAAAGGCGTTGCAAACGTGCCGACCGCGCCGCCCTGACTACGGTCAGACCCACCGGAGAACAGGTCAGCCTGCACGCCAAAGCCCGGTTTGCCCGCCCAGTCCGCGCGCGTGTACGTTATGCTGCCATTCACCGCATAAGCGCGCACGGAGCGTGTGCTCTGGCTTGTTTTGGCCGGACGAAACTCCCCACCCTGAAAAATACCTGTCAGATTTGTAGAAAACGGACCGACATTCCCCCACAGGCGCAGCCCGACATTATCCCGGCGGGAAGAGCCTTTCTGCACACTCCCCTGTGCTGCGGCAGGGATGGAAGCCGCAGCGCCGCCATACAGGTATCCAAGGAAAAACAGATCCGCAAACATCTGGCTTTTCTGGCCCATAAAATGGAAAGCGGGGAGTGCTGTGGACGTATAGGCACCATACAGGCGCGCATTATAATTTGTGCCGTCTGCAAAAACTTTTTGCGGCAGCTTGTTTGTTTGCATGAAGTCGAACAGGTCGATCCTGAAGCGGTTCCACACGGCATATCCGCGGAAGCCGTCCCATGTCTGCTGCACGTTTGTCAGGTCACGCGGGGACTGTAGGGAAACCGGTGCATCCAGAAAAATCTGTCGGCCGCCGATAACACCCATCTGCGCCCCAAGAAGGCGGCCTTTAACTTCCAGAATCCCTTGCTGGAGGTCCAGACTTTCGCGCTGGGCGCCCGTCTGGTAGCCGTATGTGTTGGAACCGCCTGCCACGCCATACAGGAATTCCGCATGAGCCCGCACATGGTCTCCCAGATGCAGGTCTGCGCCATACTGGTTGCGGAGCAGAACACGGCTGGCATTTGTTTTGCCTGCCTGACCGAGCAGGGGCTGATTTTCAAAAATATACCGTAGCCGTTCTTCCCCGCTGAAGCTCATCCAGATGGCTTTGTTGCACAAATCGGGAATTGGACGCGGCAAGCTCTTTGATGGGTCGTTGTTTACCGAACGGTCTGTGTGATTGGGGTTCCGAGCGCGGTGAAGCGATTGAGTATGGCGATACGGACGTGAACTTCGGAGATCTGACGGCGAAAGTCTCGTGCCATGAGGCGCTGGCCGAGCAGTTTGATGCAGTGCATTTTCGTCTCGACGCGGCTTCGGCGGTGATACCCGCTCCAGCGTCGCCAGATTGCCCGCCCGAAGCGTTCTGAAGCCCGTATGGCCTCATTTCTGGCCCGGGCGCCAGGCGTTGTCGGGCGCCACAGTTTTGCATTCCGCCGGGGTGGAATGATCGCATCGGCACCTCGTTCCGCAATGGTCTCGTGGCAGCTTCGGGTGTCATAGGCGCCATCAGCCGTCACGCTGCCAATCTCTTCATCGTGCGGGATCTGCGCCAGCAATCCCGGCAGAACCGGTGCGTCACCAACGTCGTTACCGGTGATTTCGACAGCCCGGATTTCCAACGTTCGCTCGTCGATGCCGATATGAAGCTTGCGCCAGATCCTGCGTTTCGAGCCGCCATGCTTGCGCGTGTGCCACTCGCCTTCTCCTTCGATCTTGATCCCTGTGCTGTCGATCAGAAGATGCAAAGGCTCATTCGAGCCACGATAGGGAATGTCGACCGTCAGAAATTTCTGGCGACGACAGAGCGTGCTGAAATCCGGGACAGACCACGCCAACCCGGCCAGACGAAGCAGACTTTCGACAAAACCGGTCGTCTGCCTCAGGGCCATACCAAACAAAAGCTTCAGCGTCAGACAGGTCTGGATGGCGACATCGCTATAGTCTGGTCTGCGGCCGCGCCGTCCCGTCGGGAACCCATTCCAGGCCATGGTCGGGTCAAACCACACCGTCAGGGAGCCTCGTTGCTTCAGTGCGGCATTATACGAACGCCAGTTCGTCGTCCGGTATCGAATGGGAGGTGGTTTGCTCATGCCCATCCATTACCAGAATGGGTTGGCTCGGTGAATCCTTCCCGTTTGTGCAACAAAGCC